>QRFJ01001277.1:372607-452102 GCA_006176705.1 Cocos nucifera
GAGAGATTGTAGGAAGATAAGATTCTACGGAGGCAATTCTCACGCTGCAGGAGATGAGATCTCCCCTAAGGGTTCGGGCCGACCTCGATTGCAAGAGATAAGATCTCTCCCAAGCATCCACATCAACCTCGGCTGTAGGAGATAAGATCTTCCCTGAGTGCCTGCAATCAACCTTAGCCGTAGGAGATAAGATCTCCTCCGAGGCAAACCATTAGCTGTTGGAGAAAAGATCTCTCCGCGAGTGATCGGGCAACCTCGACTTGCTTGAGATAGACTCTCCCGAGCCAACATTGGCCATAGGAGTTTAAGATCTCCCGGAGGCAACCTCAACGCAGGAGATGAGATCTCCCTGAGCCAACCTCGATCGTTAGGAGATGAGATTCCCCCGAAACAACCTCAACCACATGAGATGAGATCTCCCCAAGGCAACCTCAGCTATAGGAGATGAGATCTCCCCCGAACGATCGGGCCAACCTCGACTGTTGGAGATAAGACTCCCCGAGCGCCCGTATCAACCTCGGCCGCTGGAGATAAGATCTCCCCCAAGGCTACTGGAGATAAGATCTCCTCCGAGGCTCCTCAACCGTAGGAGATAAGATCTCCACCAAGGCAACTCGACTACAGGAGATAAGATCTCCACCGAGACAACCTCGACCGCTGGAGATTATGATCTCTCCCGAGCGCCCATATCAACCTCGATCGTAGGAGATGAAATCTCCCCCAAACCAAACTCAGCTGCTGGAGATAAGATCTCCCCTAAGCGTCTGTATCAACCTCAACCATAGGAGATGAGATCTCTTTGAGCCGACTTGGCCAACCTCGGCTGCTGGAGATAAGATCTTCCTCGAGCGCCCGTATCAACCTCGGTCGTTGGAGATAGGATCAGTTGGTTAGAGCTTGTGGCTGTTAACCACAAGGTCGAAGGTTTAGGCCCTTCTTCTGTAGGAGATGAGATCTCCCCCGAGGTAACCTCGGGGGTAGGAGATATGATCCCCCAAGCTATGACTTCAATGGGTGCGAAGCCCGGGAAAGGACTTCGACAGTCGCCTATTTTGGTACTCCCTTCCTTTGAATTTCAAACTTGAGAGTGGGGGGAATATTGTTGGGAGTAAACTCCGCTCCCACCGAAGTCCAATCTGATGCTCAGTGGATAATACAATCGGTAGTCACAGGAAAGCCTCAGCGGCCGAACTCATTAGCGATCGAGCCCCGACCGAACTCCTCAATGGTCAAATTCCTCAGCAGCCAAACTCATTAGCGGTCGAGCCCCGGTCGAACTTCTAAGCAGTCGGACTCCTCCTTCAATCAAACTTCTATGGAAGCCAAACTCCTTACAAACTGTTGATGGATTCCTACAGACGATCACAACAGTAATGATTGTCATTTATCAAGACAACACGATCGATAGTTATCAAGTCAATAATGATCGGCATTGATCAGGATGGTTACGATAGTCATTAATCAAGATAGTTACAACAAGCTCCGCCTATAAAAAGAACCCTCCAGATATGCTTACTCTAGGCTCTAAGCCCTCCTTCTAGTGCCAAATCTATTGGTGCAGAATTTGGTTGATGCCGGATCGAGTTGGAGTGGAAGAGGACGAGGTCGTCGTCGGTGACCTGCAAAATAAAGTTCCATCTGGAGTCGGTGGGGATGGCTCCGATAGGACGCTCCTTCTAGCACCAAATCTATTGGTGTAGAATTTGGTTGATGCCGGAACGAGCTGGAGTGAAACAGGACGAGGTCACCATCGATGACCTGCAAAACAAAGTCCCGTCCGGAGCCGATGGGGGTGGCTCCGACAGGACCCTCCGACGGTCAAGGTAGCTCTGGCCAATAGAAATGGAGTGCTCAGTGTGGAGTTTGACAGAGTTTCAAGGAGGAGAGAAGCGCTTAGAACTTGGCATAAGTATATCTGGAGGGTCCTTTTTATAGGTGGAGCTTGTTGTAACTGCCTTGATTAATGACTGTCGTAACCATCCTGATCAATGCCGATCATTATTGACTTGATAAATGCCGATCGTGTTGTCTTGATAAATGACAATCATTATTATCATGATCGTCTATAGGAATCTATCAACAGTCTGTAAGGAGTTCGACTATCATAGAAGTCCGACTGGAGGAGAAGTTCGACTGCTGAGGAGTTCGGCCAGAGTTCGGCCGCTAATGGTTCGACCGCTGAGGAGTTTGACCAGAGCTCGACCGCTAATGAGTTTTACCACTGAGGCTTTCCTATGACTATCGATTATATTGTCTGTTGAGCATCCGACTGAACTTCGGTGGGAGCAGGGTTTACCCCCAATAATGATAAATCTATAAAACTAGTTACATCTACATCATATATCACATATATAAAGATTAATCTAACTAAAAATATATTTTGTATACATCTTATGTATCATATCATGCATATTTTTAGATCTAAATTATCTCATAAACATCTAGAAAATAAGATTTAAATTTGATCGTATCAAATTAAAATTTATTCTAGAAAATTTTGTTGAACTATTCTACAACTAGTCTAAACATGCATCTATCATATCTCATATGAATAAATTAAATAAATTTATTTTTTTATTTTTTAGATCTAACTATAATATTTATAATATTAAAAAATAGTAAATAAATTAATTTAAAAATTATAATTAATCAAATTATAATTATGATTATGCTAGACTACACATAAAATAATTCTATTCCTAGTCTAGTCATGCATCTCATACATCTTAGATATAGATTATTCAATTTTTTTAATTTCTTGATTTTAAATCTAATCACATCTAATGTGATATCTGAAATTATTTAATTATTAGATCAAAAATAAATTAAAATTAGACCTAATGAATTACGAAACCTGGTTCTGATACCAGTTGAAGAAAAAAATCTAATTTCTGGATTAGATTTGTTCAGATCTGATTGGATCAAGAAAAATATTTTAAAATTTTTTCTCTAAGATTCTAATTAGATCTGAGACACCTCAGATCTAATCTTATTAATTTGATAATAAAAATAAAATAAAAATAAAAAGCTAAATCTAATTTAATTATACCTTTGTTTTGGGTAATCAATTATCTTGTGATGATCCTGATGTATGTCAGTCTTTTGACTTAATTAAATTAAGCCAAATAGTAATCAAATTGCTAATCAATCCTCCTATAATGCTTGCACTAGGTTAAATATCAATTGTATTGATTATTTAATCCAAGAAGTGATAGTTTGTTAGATATGTTGCCCTAGAAGCCAGAATTGTATGACACTTATAATACACTTCTAAGGGCATAAATTATAATTTTAACTATAAATAATAAAATGGGTATTATTTTCTATCATATATGTGTATTTGAAAGTGTCTACGATACATCCCTTTGAGTTAATGGTAATGATAATTCATATTTTCAAGAGTTGAAAATTTAAGACATGAATAATTCATTATTAACTCATAAAATGCTTCCGACCATAGGATCATCACGAGGATGGTGATTGATCCAGAAAGGTTGGTGTACAATCGCTTCTCTTTAGTAGATGAGTCTTGAGTCTACGGTGTAGAGACACCGGAAGCGAGAGTACAGAGTACTCGTTAGAGAACGAGGGCACTGAGCGTGACCACCTCGAGTAGTCATTAGGAAGTCTACCTTCTCGTCGAATGACTGAGCTCGATGCTGTAGTAGTGTGTCTGGTTCTTTGACCTGAGGTGCATCGGTAGTTCACCTTGAGGGTGTTATAGTTTGACTACACCATAACTCGGTCTCCTAGCCATATCAGGAATCCTGAGGTGTATGTTGGCTATAGCATGTTCATTGTAGGAACTTGGATTGCATCCAAGATGGAATCTATCTACCTCGATAGGTATGAGGAGCAGCCCTATGATGATCATGAGAATCAAGTCCATAAGCCCATGGCCATGGCAGAGTGAAATAATAGAAAGAGTTTCTATTTAGGATTTTTACATTGGACTTGAATCGAATGATTACATTCATATGATAGAGACTTAGGGTTTGACGAGATTCACCTTAATACCCTAATCTGATCGAGGGCTCAAGATAGAAGAACTTAATCACATAGGTAGCTGCACCAAGAGGTTCACATTTCAGCTCTGATGGGTTGCCACCATATACTGCTAGGTGTCACTGTTGGATTTTGGGAGCAATTAGAATGATTTAGATGATCGATCATTCTAGCTTGTTCTAAATCAGAAGAAGTTCTGATTCCATCGAAAGGTAGTTTCGATGATGTCGATGATAGAGATCATGACATATCCCATTACCATACAGAACTGAACCTAACTGGGTCACACAAACAAGGGTTTGGAATCTGGATGATCATCAATTGAACTTAACCTAATTCAATTGAATCTTGAATGAAGATTCAATTTAGGTTCAAGAAAAATCATGCTAGCACATCGATTGAACCTAACATGTTCTCCTTTTACTAATCATAAATGGAGCTTGTCTTGACTGAGCCAAAGGATGTTTGTGACTCACTCAAAGGAACCTTCACTTGGTCTGACTAGGAGTCTTGTCCAAGGTCAGAAAAGGGTTGTCTTAATTTATGAGATAAATTTGAGATAATACCTGCCATTTTCCATCACCTATCAAAATTTCTCGTCCTTTGACTTTGGTCAAAAGTTGACCTTTGACTGGTCAAATATTGACCATTGATACTTTGACATCTTTGTCCCATGTGTCATGCACCTATTGGAGAGAAACCTGGGGACTTGTCCCCTTGCTAGAACCTGGCAGATAGGAGGAGGGGCATATGCCTACCCTTAGGCGTGTGCCCAAGCTAGAGGATGCCCATGGAGTCCCATACAGGATGAGGACTCCAGTTGCCTTCAGGGGATTAAATTAGGTGGTGCCTAAGAAGACTTGTTTAACCTAGTCTTAGGTGCCATCTGAGGAGAGTTTTGAGGGTCTCTTATTTGATTGGATCAGATGTTGTCATTCCACCAATCAGATTTAGATCTGATTTCACAAAGGGTTGTGATTGGCCTTGGGAAGAAGATGTGGCACTGCATGGCGCAGTAGGATCTATAAATAAGATCCTGTCTGCCCACCTAAGAATTTACTTTTTCTGACAAAGAGTTCTCCACACCACATAGGCCCCACTCCCTTCTTCCTCCATGCCACTCTTCTACTCCTCTCCTCTTCTCTCCACGTCCCAAAAGGAATTTGGGCATCCAAGTTGATGCGAATCCAAACGTAAAGTGAAGGGCAACCAGGAAAAGCTAGAAGGCTGCGCTGCTGCAAAAGGACAACTGACTGATTCTTCAAAAGCCATTTTGAAGATCCTTCCAAGATCAGATCCAGATCTAATTTTTAGGAGGATGTGATTTAGAGAAGAAGAAGGATCTCTCAGATCCTATCCTAGTGGATACCGGTAGAGACCAAGCACTTGCATGGCTACATCCAGAACCTCAGGCATACATCAGGATCATCATAGGATAATCGGATTATCCAAAATAAAGATATAATTAAATTAGATTTAATTTTTTTATTTTTATTTTATTTTTATTATCAGATTAATAAGATTATATCTAAGGAGTCTCAGATCTAATTAGGATATTAGAGAAATTTTTTTTTGAAATATTCCTACTGATCCAATCAGATCTGAAGGAACTTGATCCAAAAAATAGATTTTTTCCTTCACCAAAAAGGTAGAAGGCTATAATGGATGAGGTCGACAAGATCCTTAAGGTAGGATTCATTCGTGAAGTACTTTAATGGGACTAGATTGTAAATGTTGTTCTAGTTAACAAAGCAAATGGCAAGTGGAGGATGTGTGTAGGCTTCGTAGATTTAAATATATCCTACCCAAAAGATAGCTACCCTATGTCTAGAAATGACCAACTGGTGGATATGAACTCGTCACCTTCATGGATGCTTTCTTCGGATATAATCAAATTCGTATGGCACCACTGGATGAGGAGAAGACTGCTTTTATTACTAACCATGGTCTTTATTGTTATAGGGTCATATCCTTTGGGCTTAAAAATGCTGAAGCAATCTATCCGCATTTGGTAAATAAGATCTTCAAAGAGCAGATCGATGAAAACATGAAGGTCTATATAGGTGATGTGCTGTTTAAAAGCCGATCTTCACCAAATTATATTGCCAATCTTGAGGAGACCTTTAGCATCCTTCAAAAATACAAGATGAAGTTGAACCTTACAAAATGAGCTTCTAGAGTAACCTTGAAAAAGTTCTTGGGGTTCATGGTGTTGAGCCGTGACATCGAGGCTAACCCAGAGAAGATCAGAGCCATCCAAAAAATAATTATTCCAAAAATAATAAAAGAGGTTCAATGCCTTACAAGCTAGGTGCGGTCCTGAATCACTTCATATCAACATCGGCGGAGCATTGCATGCCCTTCTTCTAAGTACTCAAGCAACCCAAGAACTTCAACTGGGCTACCTAGTGTTAGCGGGCCCTTGAAGAATTGAAGAGCTATCTCAGTTCGCCCACACTACTAGCCAAACTTGAACCTGAAGAAGAGCTATTCTTGTACCTAACCGTATCCCCTATAACTATTGGAGCTGTACTAGTTAGGAAAGAAGCTGAAGTTCAGAGGCCAATCTACTATATAAGTAGAGTCTTGAGGGATGTAGAAACAAGATATATCAAATTAGAAAAACTAACCTATACCTTATTGATTATAGCCAGAAAGCTCCGACCTTATTTTCAGAGGAACATAATTACTCTCCTCACTAATCAACCCATCAAGGTAGTTCTTCGTTAACCCAACACCTCCGATAAAGTAGCAAAGTGGGTGATTGAGATGATCGAATTTGACATTCATTTCCAACCCTGATCGTCCATCAAAGCTCAAATACTGGCTGATTTTATGGTGGAGTGCACTATTCCAGATGAGACCTAATCCGAACATCAAGAAGTTTTTATCCCTGGCTCTCCTGAAGAAAAGGCTGATCTTCCTGAAAACTTTTGAGCACTGTATATGGATGGTTCATCCAATGCTTCTGGGATAGGTGTGGGCTTGATCCATGTCAATCCATAAGGAGTCATAGTAGAGTATGCATTATGCTTTGACTTCCCCACCACTAACAATGGAGCAGAGTATGAAGCCTTGATTGTAGGACTAAAAATAGCCAATGAACTGGAAGTAGAACATCTAAAGGTTTATAGTGACTCTCAATTGGTTATTGGATAGGTCAATAACAATTATGAAGCTTGGGAGGAAAGCATAAGGAAGTACTTAAAAAAAGTAAAAGGCTTGATCTCGGCCTTCAATGGCTTCGATATTCAGCAGATCTCCAGGGCAGAAAATACTAGAGCTGACCTCTTTTCCAAGTTAGCCACTTTAGCTCCGAATGAACTCCTAAGACAAGTCCTCTTTGAAGTCCTGCAACACCCATGTTCGAAAGTGCCCCTAGCAATAATGCAAGTCGACCATGTGCCCAGCTAGATTGATCCATTGGTTTCTTATCTCAAAGATGAAGTTCTTTTCAGAGACCACAAAGAAGCTCGAAAGTTAAGAAATCAAGCTTTCCACTATATTTTTTATGAAAATAAGTTGTACAAGAGGTCGTACTCATTACCACTCCTCATTTATCTCCGACCTTCAAAAGCCAACCATGCCTTAAGAGAAGTTTACGAAGAAATTTGTAGAAATCATCGGAGGGTGAGATCTTTGTCACACAAGTTACTCCATCAAGGATATTATTGGCCAATAATGCACCAAAATATGGTTGTTTATGTGAGAAAAAGTGACATGTGTCAGAAAAATGCAAACATTCAGAGACAGCCGGCTTAACAGCTCACTGTTGGAAATTGTGTCCCAAAAGCCAATCATTAGTTTGTTAACGGTTGAGCTACTTTGTATATGTAATTGATCATTGATAAATAAAATACTTTGGCATATTTTTCATCACGAGTCTTCATCTTCTAACAAACTCTATTTTTGTGATGAAGTCCTTAGGACTATTTAGTTTTGATAATGAGAAGATTTATCGATTAGTCCTTAAATCAGTTTACTATTAATTGATAGGTTGTTAAATAGGAT
Organism: Cocos nucifera; assembly: GCA_006176705.1. Lineage (NCBI taxonomy): Eukaryota > Viridiplantae > Streptophyta > Magnoliopsida > Arecales > Arecaceae > Cocos > Cocos nucifera. The sequence continues at coordinate 380,624 of QRFJ01001277.1, forward strand.
GACAGCATCTATCGAGCAAAGATCGCTGTATGCCATATTGGTTGGTTGTCCTCTTAATCAAGGAGTATGGAGATACTGGTATAGCATACAGGTGAGATGTATGGATACATCGTCATTGAACGTGACCAACTTCAGAGCATTTTGCTGTCGAGGATGTCTCTGATGGGATATAGGTATAAGTGTCCCTTGGACCTAAGATCACCTTAGTAACTTGCAAGCAACTCACTATACTTTGGTACTAGACTAACTAAATTTCTAATTCAGTAATGGAAGGCTTCTAGGCATAGTCAAGTACTTGTGAAATCAGTGTATGATCAAGATGAAATTGACCACTCCAAGAGTTGGAGAAGAATGTATCACTACATTTCAATATAGCAAAACCTTGGTCAGGATAATTCATCAGATGGATTTTATATTTTAAAATATAATGTGGACAATCTGATCAGAGTTGATAGTTGAATTCTGAGATGTCCTATGAGTATTTTGGTCAAGGAGATGAATCATATGGAAACTATATCCGCATGGATTCTAAGGATGGTGTTCTACATGTTCGACCGATTCGACTATCGGGTATCAATGCTAGATGGTCACTTCGATTGATAAAAAAATTTATTTCTATACTACCAGCTTAGATTTAAATCTATAAGGTCACACACATTAGTACTCATGATCTCATCGGATGGTTGATCAATGATTGAGAATCGTTCTACGGTTAAACGATCAATACGATTGATGTTTAACCTAGTGTCGGTGTTGCAGGATGATTGATTAGCAATTTGATTATTAATTAGATTAATTTAATTAAGCCAAAGGATTGAGATTAAGTTTAATTAAATATAATTTAATTAGATTTGGTTTGGACTTGATTGGATCAAGTCCAATTGAATTATTGGATAAGTCAAGTGCAAGAAAAAAACTAGTCCTAGTCTAACTAGGACTTTGGTCAACCCAATTTCCAAATTTGATTAGAAAACTAAATCAAAATTAAATATAATTTAATTTAATTTAATTGAACTATTAATTGGGTTAGAACCTAATTTAATTTGGTAGAGTTGGTTTTGGTTTTATTTGGTTTAAGAAACTACTTTGACCAAATCATAGATAGAATCCTAGTAAGACTAGGATTCCTCCTTGCACCACCTTAGTCCCAATGCCCCCCATGCCTATTTTTTTTGATATTTTTCATGAAAAATCTTTTTCTTCCTGATCTTCATGTATGCCCCCTCTCTCCCTCTCTTTCTCATATGGTAATTGGGTAGAAGACCAAGTCAAAGAAGGAGTTTATTTTGATATTGGATTCTATGAGATAGAATCCTAACAAACCCAAACTCTTCCCAAAAGGTGCCACCCCTCTCCCAATTAATTTCACTCTTATTTTATGTGAGAAATCCCTTTTCTTGTGCACCTTTTCTTGCTGGTACATGCCAAAAATTATGGAGGGGGTGCCAAACTCTCCCCTTGACTTGCCCTGTTTGACCTTTCTTATCTAGTATTTGACCTAGATAATAACTCTTCATTTTCTAAATATTTTGAATGAATTTTGGCTTAAAATTTTTGTGGGTTACATACATTTGAGATAACTTTGAGGTGTGTGAAAATTAGAAAGATGGAACCTCTGGGCATTGAGATTCAATAGACACAAAACTAGGTGTCTAGGTGAGAGCAAAGAGAAGAAGAAGAGGGTCTTCTTCTAGGGATTGCTGTATTCATCTTTTTCCTTCCTTCTTCCTCGGGTTTTCTGAGAGTGTCTCAAATCTAAAACCTCTTCTTCTCCTTCTCCTCTTTGGAGGACTCCAATCTAGAAGAAAGGAGGTATTTGATCAACCATCGAAGAAAGATCAGCGCAGTACTAGCATACTGTACTGATTTTCAGCATCTGGATTTCTGATTGTGATCGTGGGCTCGTGTGGATGACTCCTAGAGGTCGAACATGTGTACGGCTTGCAACTTCATCCTTGAGCATGGATTAGCAAGTTAGAATATCTAACTTGCTCAGGTAATAGATCTGATTTATTATCTTTTTCATACATGCATGAGATGTAGTGTAGATCTAGGTTGATGTGATCAACCTTTCCTTCTTGTTTATTTTTGATTTTAGATTTAAATGCCATATAATAATCATATAATATGGTCTTAAATTTAAAAGTTATCTGATATTTAGAATTAATTAGATTAACTTAGAGTCTTTCGCTGCTGATCTAGAAAAAGTTTGAAGATCTAGCCCTAAAATCCTAGATCTGGTTCCTTCAATTGGTATCAGAGCTAGGTTAATTATTATATGATTATTGATGCATGGTTGGATTATTTTTGGGTTAGATCTAACTAATAATCTAATATTTAAATGTAAAATTAAAATATTAGATCATACGAACTACTTTAAGATTGTCCTACTGTAAGGTTTACCCTTTATAGTGCACAGGTTGTCCTAGTTCGTATAGACCTAATATTATTCATAAATTTATTAGAGATGATCTGATACTATTTATGATTTTTTAAAAAAAGTTTTAAATCTAAAAATAAAATTTTAAATTGCATGGATTGATTTATAAGGTTGTCCTGCTATAAGGATTACCCCTTAGAGTGAAAAGGTTGTCCTAGTACGTGCTGATCTAAAAATTGATCATAAAATTTTAGATTAGATATAAAAAATTTTATGATCTAATTAAAAATATTTTAATCTAATTTTAATAATCATAAATAAGTTAGATTTGATCTAAGTTGACTTATGATTGATTGATGTTGAAATTATTTCAATTACATGAACTTATTTAGATTAGATCTAAAGTAGTTTCATGCTCTTCTTACTTGCATATTCATTATGAATCAAATATGCAACTTGGTTAGTAGAATAATGTTGTAAAAATATTTTACAAATATAAAAATCATTTTCAAAAAGCTGAACCCCAATCCTCAGCTCAAAACATAATTAAGAATTAAGAAGTTGTTTGATTAGGATCTAAGATTGTAAATTGAAGATCCTAAGACACGAATCATAATACATTGGGTTAAATGGGTTAGTGAGGATTAGGTCAATTAATTGGGTTAGACCTAGGGTTAGATTAAAGAATGAACTTAATTAGAGAATTGTCTAAATCTAATCAATTATTATCTTAGATTAGGTCAAAGATTAGATCAATTACAATAGTTATAGTTGGTCAAGTCCATATCTTTAACGAGATGCAAGATGGACTTAATTCTTGGCTACGTGGTATGGCATGAACTATTAGGTTGATCTAATTAAAACTAATTAAATCAATTGATGTCTAAGGTAAAGCAGACCGGTTATCTTTAATTGGCAACCCGCTTACCTAGCCATTTTTGATAGTGCCTAAGGCAAGCTTTGGCAGACCCTCCTACTGATAGAACTTACCTGAACTCTTGATGAAATTATATTTTGATCGGATTACTTGATTATTTGAGCTGACCCATGTCAGCTAGATAAATTAGTTTGACTGATTTAGGTGCTCCTAGACTAGCCTATTAATGGTCTCCCTTAAGCTGACTTGGTGAAGTTAATGGGAGGATCATGACACGCTATTTCATTTGACCTTCCCTCGTCTTCAAATTAAATCCTCTAAAATTATTAGGTCCCTAAAATAAAATAGTTATATGATAACTGGATCATAGCCTCCCATTAAAGTTGATAATAATGGATCCATCAGTTGGATAATTGTTAGAGACCCAAAGGCCTGGTGCTTATCAATTAATGAAATTATCATTTATTATATGATCTCTTGGATACATCTTTCTAAATGATGGTCAGGTGGGCCAACCAAAGTTGGGCCTGATCATTAATTGGTTGGATGGACCAAGTATGGTCATGTTAATGGTTGGACCTAACTAGACCTTTTTTTAAGAAGGCCAAAGCCAACTGATCAGGGGCTGGGGCAAAATTTAATTACTAGAAGTTGTTTGGAAAAATAATTGGTTATGAAACTATCCTTAGATGCACATGAGTTGGCCAACCAAAGTTGGGCTCGTGTGCAATCTATGTGGATTCTAATACCCACTAAGAAATTAGGATAATTTCTCAAATTGGAGGTAGAGGCTACCAATTCGAATAAAATAATGAAAGAATCTTTTGATTAAAAATCTAAATCTTTAGATTTAATGAATCAATTACTAATTAGGTTATAGTTTTTTTTTGTGCAGATATAGCCACTATTCTATCGCTCCAATCATTGTTGGACAATGATAAGTTGGTGGGACCCAACTTTGGTTGCTAGTATCAAAAGTTAAAAATAATCCTGGAGCATGAACGCATCCTACATGTGATAATGAATGATGCACCAAAAGAGCCAGCTGCAAATGCATGTAAAATTGTTAGATACACTTATCAGAAGTGGCTCAGTGACCGAACCATGGTGCACTGCATTATGCTGGCTGCGACGAGCAATAAGTTCAGCCATAGATTTAAGATGGCTCAGCTAAAGGACATGCTTCAAGTGTTGGAGGATTGCTTTGGCACACCCGATGATGTGGAAAGGAATAAGACTAGTTGTTCCATCTTCAATGCCAGAATGCGGGACGGAGCCTTTGTCACTGATCATGTACTGTACATGATCGAGCTGCTAGAGCGCTTGAGCAAGCTTGGCTTTCTCTTGCACAAATAGCTTGGGAAAAATGAAATACTGAACTTGCTGCCCAAGTCTTATCTCCCATTCCTTACACATTATAGAATGTCAAAGTCTGAAGTTGACTACCATGGGTTACTGGGGTTACTTCAAAACTTTGAGAAGGAGCACTAGCTCCACAAGAAGTTGGTGAACTTAGTGGAAGGTTCATCTTCTCGTTCTCGACCCTTTGGGAAAGAGAAGAAGAACAAGAAGAAGAAAGCTAAGAAGGTGCAAGTTTAGGCTAGGACATCTATGCAGGGCCAGACCAGAAAAATCAAGCTCGATAAGAATCAAGCTGAATGCTTCTTTTGCAACAAGCAGGGGCACTGGAAGAGAAATTATCCTCAGTACATTACCTCCCTGAACTCAATTAGGTAGAGAAAGAAGTAAGCTATTACTGGGCAAGGTATTTATATAATAACTCCTTATAATTTTTCTGTTTGTAATATTATTGACTGGGTATTGGATACCGAAAGCCCTCATCATATTTGCAATTTATTGCAGGGGTTGTAGGTTAGTAGAAGATTCAGCCAAGGCGTAAGATTCTTGAATGTTGGAGATAGAAAATCAATTCCAGTTCTAGCTTTAGAAATTTTGAAACTTGTATTTGAATCTCATACCGTTGTTCTTAGTGATTGTCATTTCTATCCTAGTTCTTTTTTTAAATATCTTTTCTGCAGGTCTTTTGGCCATGAATAATTATGAAATTTTAATAAAGAAATGAGTTTGTAATGTCATTGTGAAGGATGTTACTACTTTCTATGGATAATTGAACAATGGTGTATATATGTTATCACAATCTGTTAATGTAGCCCATTCAACTAGCAAATATCCAAGATTAGATAATGTAACAGATATTTACTTATGGCACTGTAGGCTAGGTCATATAAATAAGAACAGGATAAGTAGGTTGGCTCAAGAGGGTATTCCCAAACTTAGTGATTGTGAATCACTTCCAACCTATGAATCTTATCTTGTTGGTAAAATGACCAAGTAATCTTTCACTAGAAACGGTGAGAGAGCCACTGAGCTCTTAGATCTAGTACATACTGATGTATGTGGACTAATGATTACAAGTGCTAGAGGTGGATATGTCTACTTCATCACTTTCATAGATGATCTATCTAGATATGGATATGTCTATCTGATCAAATATAAGTTGGATTCTTTTGAACTGTTCAAACAATTCTGAAGTGAAGTAGAAAACAAACTGGAAAGAGTATTAAAACTCTTCGATTTGATCAAGGAGGGGAATACCTTTTTAGTGAGTTTCTCATATATCTAGGAGAGAATGGGATTCTCTCCCAATGAACTCCTCTAGGAACACCATAGCATAATGGTGTATCTGAAAGGAGGAATCAGACTCTGTTAGACATGGTCCGATCCATGACGTATTTTGCTAGCTTGCTGATATTCTTTTGGGGATATGCACTCGAATCGGCTTGCTATCTTTTAAATAGGTTTCCAAGTAAATCTATGGTTAAAACTCCATATGAGATATGGACAGGATGCAAGCCAGTATTTTCACACCTTAAGATCTGGGGGTGCCCAGCTTATGTCAAATGGTTAATTATAGATAAACTTGAACCTAGGTCTGACAAGTGCGCATTTATAGGGTACCCAAAAGAGACCAAAGGATACTATTTCTACCATGCTGATGAACAAAAGGTGTTCGTCAACCTTAGAGCAATCTTTTTGAAAAAAGAGTTTCTTCGTGAAGGAACTATTGCCTCTAAGGTTGAACATGATGAACTTCAACGGATAGAAAGTCCGACACAGAATGCTGAACCTGAGTCAGATTTGATCAGATCAGATCCAAAGTCTAGTGAACCCACACCATTAAGGCGATCTGGTAGAGTACCATGCCATCCGAAAAGATACTATGGGTTCTTGGTCCAAGATGGTGATCCCATCAAACTCGATGAGAATGATGAGGATCTGATCACTTACATGGATGCTATGCAGGGACCCGACTCTGAGAAATGGCTAGAAGCCATGAGATCCAAAATGGATTCCATAAAGGTCAATGATGTATGGAGATTAGTTTAACCACCTGAAGGAGTTAAACCCATTGGGTGTAAATAGGTATTCAAAAGAAAATAAGGTGCAGATGAAAAGGTGGAGACTTATAAAGCCTGTCTGGTTGCCAAGAGTTATTGTCAACATTATGGGATTGACTATGATGAGATATTCTCTTTAGTGGCAATGCTCAAATTCATTTGGTTAATGCTTATAATAGCTACCCATTTGGACTATGAGATCTGGCAGTTGTATGTGAAGACAGCTTTCCTAAATAGAGAGCTGATCGAAGAGGTGTATATGATATAAACTGAGGGGTTCACATCCATAGATGAGTCTAAGATGTGCAGGCTTCAGAGATCCATTTATGGATTGAAGCAAGCATCTCACAGTTGGAACATGCATTTTGATAAAGTGATCAAAACATATGGCTTCATTAAGAACGGAGAAGAACCATGCATTTACAAATGGGCAAATGGTCCAGCAGTGGTATTCCTTTTTTGTACGTGGATGACATTCTCTTAATTGGGAATAACATCTCCATACTATAGAAAATAGAAATCTGGTTGTCATCATAGCTCTCCTTAAAGGACTTGGGTGAAGCATCCTACATCCTAGGGATGAAGATTTATAGGAATAGATCTAAAAGGATGCTTAGTATATCCCAGTCCACATACATAGAAACTGTGCTAAAGAGATTCAGCATGAAGAATTCCAAAAGGAGCTATCTTTCGATAGGTCAAGAAATTTCACTCTCTAAGAAGGATTGTCCGACAACACCTGAAGAGATAAAGAGCGTATGAGTAGATTCCCATATGCTTTGGTAGTGGGGTCTATCATGTATGCAACGATATGTATGAGATCAAACGTGGCTTACTCACTAGGAGTAGTGAGTAGATATCAGTCTGATCCTGAAGAAAATCACTAGAAGGTAGTTAAAACCATCCTTAAGTATTTGAGAAATACTAAGGACCAATGATTGGTTTATGGTGAGTTAGATCTGAAACTGATGGGATTTATAGACTCCAGCTTTCAATTTGATCATGATGATAGCAGAAGTATGTCGGGATATATCTTTACTTTAAATGATGGAGCAATCTGCTGGAATAGTTTCAAATAGCATGTAGTGATAGACTCTGTTTATGAAGTAGAGTACATAGCAGCATCAGATGCAGCAAAGAAAGCTGTGTGGCTGAGGAAGTTCATCATCGAGCTTAGAGTAGCACCCTCCATTGATGGTCCAGTCCTGCTCTACTGTGATAGCACTGGTGCCTTAGCTCAAGCAAAGGAACCAAAGGCACACCAGCAGACAAAGCACATTCTGCGCTACTTCCATCTGATCCGTGAGTGAAGGAAAAATACTATTTTCCATCATAAGATCATGAGATCTGATCAGATCTGAAGAGGATTTTTCTAAAAATTTTGAAATAATTCAATCAGATCTAAGGGTTCTCAGATCTAATTATGATGATCTGATATTAAAAATTTAAATTAAATTAAATTTAATTTAAAGTACCTAATTGGGTAATCTAATTATCCTGCAATGATCCTGTTGATTTCTGAGGTTATAGAAGGAGCCACGCATGCATCTGACCTCTATCGATATCCACTCAGGCAAGATCCGAACGTCTTCTCCTCATGAATCTTTCTTCTAAAAGTTAGATTTGGATCTAATTCGAAGATCCTTCAAAACTATTTCTGAAGGCAGCCCATCCGTCACATGAACACTATCGCGTAGATCCTGAATATTGTGCCAAAAACCTTAGACCTTCTTCTCAGATTTGTACCTAACTTTTTAGACTTGTAGAAGAGAAGAAGAGAGAGGATAGAGGGGGTGTGGGATATTAGGGATGGTAGACTTTGGGCATGGAAAATTATTTCTTGCATTGAATGCACTTTGACATGAGAAAGGCTTTTATGTCCAATGCCTACTTAGATCACTTTTGACCAAAATAACTTATTTATTTTATCATTAAGACTCTAGGACTTATTCTTTATAAAAAACCATTATATATCATCTATTTTTTTGCCAAAAATGATTCAAAAAGGTATCAACATGAGTAGATAAGGAATAGTCCACTACGCCTAGGACTCTTCCCTCAAGAGTTTGATCCAAATCAAACTCTATCATCACTTAGTCTAGTTACCTCTAAAAATTACAAAATTTGGTACACCCAATGCATAGCTCATGCTCTATCACATATCTAGAAATCAAATCAAAATAATTTCTACAAAATTTCTTAAAAGCATCTGATCAGGTGACCCTCAATTCTCTCAAACAAGTCAACTTTTGACCCTATTCCAATTTGACTATGAATGGATTTAATTTCTATAATTAATCTGACCTAGACTTATTCCAGTCAAATAAAAATAAATCCATTCTAAATATAAGAATGAGTCAAATCAAATTTGACTCGATTGCGATGTATTAGAAAGATTTTAGAAGGAGAAAATTAGGCTCAATCATGTGCTAGCACGATTACCTTGAACCTGATTGGATCTAATCCAAATCAATCACTTAGCTCAATTGATGACATCCAAATCCAAACCCTTATTTGTATGACCCAGTTAGGATCAATTCTATATGGTAATGAGATATGTCACGATCTCTATCATCAAAATACTTTTTGATAGATCAGAACTTTTCTGATTCATACAATTAGAAAGATTGATCATCAAAATCATCCAAATTGTATCCAAAATTCACCAGTGACATCTAGCAGTGTATAGTGGCAACCCATCAGAACTAAAAGCAAACTACTTGGTATAGTTACCTATGTGATTGGGTTCTTCTATCTTGAGCTCCGACAGGATTAGGGTTAAGGTGAACTCGTCAAACCCAATGTCCATCATATGAATTAATCATTCGATTCGAATCGAATGTAAAATCCTAATAGAAACTCTTTCTATCATCTTCACTCTGCCATGGCCATGGGCTTATAGACTCAATCTCATGATTATCATAGGGCAACTCCTCATCTACCGAGGTAGATAGATCTCATATTGGTGCAATCCAATTCCTACAATGAACATGCTATACCCAACATACACCTCAGGATTCAGAATGCCTAGGAGACCATGTTATGGTGTAGTCAAACTATAACACTCTCAAGATGAACTGTCGGTGCACCTTAGGTCAAAGAACCAGACACACCACTATAGCATTGAGTTAGTCATCAACGAGAAGGTAGACATTCTTATGACTACTCGAGGTGGTCATGCTCAGTGCCCTCATTCTCTAACGAGTACTTATACTCTCATTCTAATATCTCTACACCACAGATTTAAGACACATCTATCCTAAGAAAGTGATCATACACCAACCTTCAGGATCGATCACCATCCTTGTGATGATCCTATGGTCGAAAGCGATTTATGAGTTAATTATGAAAATTCATGTCTTAAATTTTCAACTCTTAAAAATATGAATTGTCATTACCATTAACTCAAAGGATGCATCACAGACACTTTTAAATACACACTATCATAGAAAATAATCTATTTATTAATTTATAGTCAAAATTATAGAATTGCCCTTAGAAGTGTGTTACAAGTGACAGTCAATCTGGCTTCTAGGGCACACATCTAACAAACTCCAACTTGACCTAAAGCCAATTGGCTACAAATCTATGTCCCATCTTCTCAAGGTGGGCTTTAATCTTCTGCTGGCTCAATGACTTTGTCAACAGGTCAGCCGCATTATCTGTAGTGCCGACTCTCTTGACCTCGACGTATCCCTTCTCGAGATAATCGCAGATGAGGTGTTATCGCCACCCAATGTGCTTAGATTTTTGGTGAGACCTCAGCTCCTTAGCTAGGGCTATGGTGCCATTATTATCGCAGTATAGAGGAATGGCATCTGATGGCATCACTCCAAGCTCTGCAGCAAACTTTTTATATCAAAATGCCTCCTTTGTAGCTTCCAACGCAGCATTGTACTCTCCTTCTATGGTGGAAGCTGCTATCATAGTCTGCTTGGAACTCTTCCAGCTAATAGCACCACCATTGCACACAAACGGACTTCTAGATATCGACTTTCGATCATCTATATCAGACATAAAATCTGAGTCTGTATATCCCTGGACCTAGAGTTCTCCATTACCAAAGACTAGAAACATATCCTTAGTCCTTCTCGAGTATTTAAGGATATATTTCATAGAAGTCCAGTGTTCTTCATTTGGATTCAACTGATACCTGCTCGTGACACTCACAGCATGGATAATATCAGGTCGTGTACATAGCATGGCATACATGAGGCTTTCTATTGCTGAAGTATAAGGGATCTTGCTCATGCATTCAATCCCCTTAGGTGTGTTGGGACACATCTTCTTGAAGAGATGAATGCCATGTCTGAAGGGCACCAATCCTCTCTTGGAGTTTTTCATGCTAAACCTCTTTAGGACCTCCTCTATGTACATCTTCTATGAGAGACCCAACATCCTATTTGGTCTATCTCTATAAACCTTAATTCCTAGAATAAAAGATGCCTCTTCCAGATCTTTCATGGATAATTCTTTAGACAAACATATTTTGACTGTAGTCAACATGGGAATATCATTTTCAATTAGGAGAATGTCATCCACATTCAGTACAAGAAAGACAACAGCGCTTCCACTGACCTTTTTGAAAACACAGGGCTCCTTTTTGTTCTTGATGAATCCAAATGATTTGATCACATCATTAAAATGAGCATTCCAACTTCGAGATGCTTGCTTAAGTCCATATATGGACTTTTGCAACTTGCAGACCTTGTGATCAGTATCACTGGATGTAAAATCCAGCAGCTGTTCCATATAGATATCTTTCTCAAGATATTCATTTAAGAATATCATTTTCACGTCCATCTATCAAATTTTATAATCGAAATAGACTGCAACAGCAAGCAATGTGTGGATGGATTTGAGCATAGCTACTGACGAAAATGTATCTTGATAGTCAATACCTTCGCGCTGACTATACACTTTTGCTACGAGCCTTGCTTTGAATGTCTCTACATTTTCATCAACATCTATCTTTTTCTTGAAAATTCATTTACACCTAATAGGTACTATACCTTCAGGTGGATCTACCAAGGTCCAGACTTGGATCGAGTACATTGAGTCAATCTCCAACTTCATTATCTCTAACCATCTTTCAGAGTCGATATCTGATATTGCCTTATCATAGATTTTGGGATCATCACCATGAACCTCTTTTCCTGTGAGGAATATTTTCTCTATATCCTCTAAAATAGTACGTAAGTACCTTTTAGGGAGATGGAAAATCCTTTCTGATCTATGAGGTGGATGAGGTAGTGATTGGACTGACTCAATCTGATTGGATTCCATAGGTTCCTTAGCTTGTGGCTCTTGAGAGACTTTCTCCTCGAGCCTAATCTATCTTCCGATGCTATTATCTTGAATAAACTATTTTTCAAGAAAGATGGCATATCGACTTACAATCACATTGTGATCTTCTGAGAGATAGAAAAAATATCCTAATGACTCTTTAGGATATTAAATAAATCAAGCCCTAAAGGACCTAGACTCTAATTTATCCTCCTATTGTCTTTTGACATGGGCCAGACAATCCCAAATTTTGAGATGACTCAGACTTGGTTCTTACCATACCATATCTCATATGGTGTGGTAGGAACGATTTTAGATGAAACCCTATTCAATAAATATATAGCGGTCAACAGACTATGTTTTTGAAAAAAACTTAGGAAGGTCCGTGAAACTCATCATGGATCGAACCATATCTAATAGGATCTGGCTTCTCCATTTTAAAATCCCGTTGAGTAGAGGCATTTTAGGTGGAGTCCATTGTGAGACTATGCCATTGTCCATAAGATAGTCTAGAAATTTTTGACTAAGGTATTCACCTCCTTGATCTGATCGAAGAATCTTAATAGAATTTCTTGTTTATTTTTCTACTTTGAGTCTGAATTCTTTGAACCTTTCAAAAGCTTTAGACTTGTGTCTCATAAAATACACATACAATACTGAGACAAATCTTCGGTAAAGGTGATGAAGTAGATGTAATTGCCCCTAGCTGGCACATCAAATGGATTGCATACATCAGTATGTACTGGGGCAAGTAGGTCTGTGGCCCTTTCTCCATGTTCCATAAAATAAAGCTTGGTCATTTTGCCATGAAGGTATGATTCATAAATTAGATATGACTCGAAAGTCAACAAAGTCAATAGCCTGGATTTCTCCAATATATTAATCCTATCTTCAACTATATGACCTAGCTTAAGGTGCCAAAGATACCTATCATTTAGAATATCCCTAGGTCGCTTTGATCCTATCGCATTCATGTTTTGCTCGATATTAAAAATAGAAACATCAATATATAACTGATAGAGATCATTTATAAGGAAACCACTTTCAATTTTATTTCTTTCATAAAGAATATTATAATGGTCCTTAAGAAAACTATTTACATAGCCTTTCAATGCTAAATATAAAACAAAAATCAAATTCTTGCTTGCTGCAGGCACATAAAAATAGTCCCTAAGTACTAAGCCTAATCCTGATGGTAATCGTAAAGAATAGGTTCCCATGGCCATAGCAGCAACTCTTGCTCCGTTCCCGATGCATAGGATCATTTCACCATCCCTCAGCCTCCTACTATCCTCAAGACCCTGCATGGAAGTGCATAAGTAAGCACTAGAACTAGAGTCAAGCACCCAACTAGATGTAGAAGAAATCATAAGATTAGATTCTATAACAAGCATACCTCCGAAAGGACCTGCCTCATTCTTGTTGTTCAGGCTGGCCAGGTAAAGAGGGCAGTTCCACTTCTAATGGCCGTTAGTGTTACAATGAAAATATTTTTCTTTATCAGCAGCCTTCTTCTTCAGCTCTACCTTCTTCTTCTTCTCACCATTCACCTTCTACTTCTTCATAGACTTTTTCTTCTTTCCAAAAGACTTTCTCTTGGAAGAATTCCATCCACAGCAAGTACTGAGCCTTTAGAATTTTTTATAGAAAGCTCAGCAGTAACCAGCATATTCATGAGCTCAGCCAAGGTATTCTGAAGTTTACACATATTGTAGTTCATGATGAACTGCCCATACACATTAGTCAAGGACTACAGAATTATGTCAGATTGCAAATCATGATCTAACTTGACACCAAGCTTCTCAAGCTCTTCCAAGTCTTTGATCATCATAAGATAATAATCTTGGATTGACTGTCCATCATGCATTTGAGCCTTAAAAAATTTTTTAGTGACTTGATATTTTACTGCATGACTCTATTCACCAAACAACTCTTGCAAGTGAGCCAACATTTGATGACTAGTCTTAATGTCTTAATGTTGATGCTGGAGCTCATCAGACATCAAGCCCAATATGTAATACCTAGCTTTATTATCTTCATCCATCCACTTCTCAAGAGATGCTCTCTGATCAGTGGATGGATGGACTGGTAAAGTGGGAGGATCTTATTCCAACACATGAGTCAACTTCTTGAAACCAAAAATAATTTTGAAGTTTCGGAGCCAATCCTTATAGTTGGGTTTGGTCAGTCTATGGGTGTCTAGGATACGGGCTAGTAGATTGGACACAGATATTTTCCTATAGTGAGTCAAAGTTTCTAGTTAGATTTTATAATTAGACTTAAATAATTTATTTAGAGATTTTATTTTTAAATAAATTAGGCTCCCACTATTACTCAGATCCCTATACTTCCTTGGTAGAGATGCAAAAATCTCTACGATTATAGATTTCTAGTAGATGGTGCGGTCCCACCAACTGACTCACCACCTCACCTAATAGTTATTGGTGATGGGTCAATCGATGAGTGGACAACTCTTATCCAATGATTCTCTAATCATGGTGCATCCAAACTTGATCTCTAATTCATGAATCTCATCATGTCCAGAATATTGATCCACTTCTTAGTTAAGTCAGACCCACCATTTGCTCAGATTCAATTTCTGATTGGGTCCCTCACTATATCTAGAATATTGAGCCCAACCCATCCTCCAACCCATAGTATCTAATGCCTAATAGACAAGGTTGCATCTTTTCGATGCAACTAAACCACTATATCCAGCCGAGAACAATCAACCTCGAGAAGAGCCTGCACATCTACAATGGTGGAAGACCTTAGACTTAATATTTTTTTAGTGAGATTTAACTTAGGTCTCTTTAAACTCAACTTGACTTAGTCATAACAATTATGACTAACCTAGTGGCATGGGTTGGCTCGAATTGTTAGCCACCTCAAATCAGAACTGGATCAACATAAATGGTCAGGTAAGTAAGATCGGTGGAAGGGATATGCCATTAACTCGACAAGAATGCATTCAGGTTGAGTAGCTTCCAATTAAAAATCAGTCGATCGTATCTACCAAACTTATCTTTGGCATCAAATTATCGAATCAAAACCAATTAAGTTAGCCTATAATCTAGGCTCGAACCGCAGAACTAAATTAGGTCTTGATTTGATCGAGTCACATCTCAATGTGATTCAATCTTGACCCGACTTAATCCTATTAGGCTGGTCAAATCTAAGCTTTTTTTGATCCCACCTAATCAACTCTTGATTTGGTTTGATCAACTGCCAGACCTAATTAAGCTACCCAAGCCCGAACCCAATTTTATGAATATATCTTAGATCTAAAAATTTATAATTTTAGATCTAATTAATTTTATAATCTTAATCCTTAATTAAGTTTTGGGTTCATGAACAAAACATGTAATAGAAATCCTAGGATTTCAGGATCTAGGGTTTTGCAGAAAAATAAGTTCTGATTTTTTATTAAGGACGAACGCGTAGCACCCCTACACGCCATAAGAACACCCCATCGAATGGGAGGAGAGGGCTTTCAAATCCTACTTTATTCTTATGATCGGATGGCCATGGAGAACTCCTTAATCAAAAATATAATTTTTTACTACAAAACTAGTTAGATCATATATCACGTATAAAAGGATCTAACTAATACATGTCTTGCATGCATCTCATGTATCATTAATATGCATACTTTCAAATCTAAAACAGCACATATTAAATCTAAAAAATAAAATTTTAAATTTGATCATATCAATATTAAAACTATTCTAGACATCTTACAGAATAATTCTATGACTAGTCTAAGCATGCTTCTTTCATATCACATATGAATAAATCAAAAATTAAAAAATTTATTTTCTATTTTTAGATCTGATTACAATAATTATAAAATAAAAAAAATAAAAATTAAATAAACCTAAAATTATATTTAATGAAATTAAATACATGATCATACTAAACTTCATATAAAACTATTCTATACCTAGTCTAGTCATGCATCTCATACATATTAGATCTAAATTATTTAATTTTTAATTTTTTAATTTTAGATCTAATCACATCTGATGTGATATATAAAATTTTTTAATATCAAATCATAAATAAAAATAAAATCAAATCTAAGATAGATTTGAAGAACTGCTAATGCAACACTGATACTAGTTGAAGGAAAAATATTATTTTCTGCCGCAGAATCATGCAGATCTGATCAGATCTGAAGAAAATTTTTCTAAAAATTTTTAAATGATCCAATTAAATTTAAGAGTTCTTAGATTTAATCATGATAATTTGATATTAAAAATTAAAAATTAAAAATAAATTAGATTTAATTTAAAGTACCTGATTGGGTAATCTAATTATCCTGCAATGATCCTGTTGATTCTTAAGGTTCTGGAAGGTGCTACGTACGCGCCTGGACTCTACCGGTATCCACTCAGGTAGGATCTGAACATCTTCTTCTCATAAACTTTTTCTCTAAAAATTAGATCTAGACCTAATCCATAGAACCTTCAAAACTATTTCTGAAGGCAGCCCATCCGTCACACGAACACTGCACGTAGATCCTGAATATTATGCCAAAAATCTTAGGCCTTCTTCTCATATTTATGTCTAACTTTTTAGGCTTGTAGAAGAGAAGAAGAGAGAGGATAAGGGGGTATGGGATATCGGGGATGATAGACTTTGGACATGAAAAATTATTTCTTGCATTGAATGCACTTTGACGTGAGAAAGGCTTTTATGTCCAATGCCTACTTAGAGTACTTTTTGACCAAAATAACATATTTATTTTATCATTATGACTCTAGAACTTATTTTCCATGAGAAACCATCAGATATTATCTATTTTTTTTCCCAAAAATGATTCAAAAAGGTGTTGGCATGAGTAGATAAGGAAGGGTCCACTACGCCTAGGACTCTTCCCTTAAGTGTTTGATCCAAATCAAACTCTATCATGACTAAGTCTAGGAACCTCCAAAAATCACAAAATTTGATACACCCAATGAATAATTCATGCTCTATCACATATTGAAAAATTAGATCAAAATAATTTTTAAAAAATTTTCTAGAAGTATCTGATTAGGTGACCCTCAATCTCTCAAATAGGTCAACTTTTGACCCTAGTCCAATTTGACTACGAATGGATTTAATTTCTATAATTAATCTGATCTAAATTTATTCTAGTTAGATGAAAATAAATCCATTCTAAATATAAAAATGAGTCAAATCAAATTTGACTTGGTTGTGATGAATCAGAATGATTTCAGAAGGAGAAAGTCAGGCTCAATCATGTGCTGGAACGATTACCTTGAATCTGATTGGATCTAATCCAAATCAATCAAACTTGCTTAGCTTAATTGATGACATCCAAACCCAAACCCTTATTTGTGTGACCCAGTTAGGTTTAATTCTATATGATAATGAGACATATTGCGATCTCCATCATCGACATCATCGAAATACTTTTCGATGGATCAGAACTTTTTTGATTCATAAAATTAGAATGATTGATCATTAAAATCATCTTAATTGCTCCCAAAATCCACCAATGACACCTAACAGTATATGGTGGCAACCCATCAAAACTGAAAGCAAACCTCTCGATATAGTTACTTGTGTGATTGGATTCTTCTATCTTGAGCCTTGATAGGATTAGTGTTAAGGTGAACTCATCAAACCCAATGTCCATCATTTGAATTAGTCATTCAATTCAAGTTCAATGTGAAACCCTAATAGAACTCTTTCTATCATCTTCACTCTACCATGGCCATGGGCTTATGGACTCAATCTCATGATTATCATAGGGCTACTCCTCATCTACCGAGGTAGATAGATCCCTTATTGGTGCAATCCAATTTCTACAATGAACATGCTATAGCCAATATACACCTAAGGATTTTAAATGGTTAGGAGACCGAGTTATGATGTAGTCAAACTATAAAGCCCTCAAGGTGAATTGCTGATGAACCTCAGGTCAAAGAACTAGACATACAACTACTGATTTGAGACTCTCTCAAAAAAAACTCAAAAGAAAGGAGGAGAGATTGAAAATAAAATAGCCCTAGAAGAAGATCCTGTTCTTCTTCTCTTTTCTCTCACCTAGATACCTAGTTTGGTGTCCATGGAACTCTGATGCCCAAGGACCCTCTTCCTCTAATTTTTGTACACCTCAAACCTCTCCCAATGCTCTATATTCCACAAAAAAGTTAGAAGAAAATTCATCCAATAAATAGGGAAAAAGAAGAGTCCAAGTTAGGTCAAATTTCTAGACTAGGAATATCCAAACATGGGAAGTTGTTAGGGCGCCCAACTCTTGGGTGCCTCCTCCATAATTTTTAGCATGGACCAGCAAGGGAGGGCACACAAAAAAGGAGATTATTTTTATAAAATAAGAGAAGAATTAATTAAAATATGAGGCAACAATCAAGGGAAGATATTTTGGTCAATAAGGATTCTATCTTATAGAATTCTAAGCAAAATCAATTCCTTTTTTTGACTTGGTCTTCCACCTAACTTCTATATATGACTTGGAGAGAGAGAGGGTGTGTGAAAATTAGGAAGAAAGAGATTTTTCATGAAAAATACCTAAAAAATAGGTATGGGGGGTGTTGGGACCAAGGTGGCACAAGAAGATAGGGAGTCATAGTCACACTAGGACTCCTATTTTGACTTGGTCAAACAAGATCTTTTAACCAAATAAAATCAAGATTAAACCAACCCAATTAAATAAGATCCTAATTCATTTAATGACTTAATTAAATAAGATTTAATTTTAATTTATTTTTTAATCAAATTAGAAAATTGAGTTAATACGAGTCCTAGTTAGACTAGGACTAGTTCTTCCTTGAACTTGGCTTATCCACTAAATCAATTGGACTTGATCCAATCAAGCCCAGACTAAATCTAATTAAATTATATTAAATTAAAATTAATTTTAGTTTAATTTTTTAATCAAATTAAGTTAATTAATAATTAAATTGCTAATCGATCCTCCTGCAATACTTGCACTTGGTTAAACATCAATCGTATTGATTGTTTAACCC
Organism: Cocos nucifera; assembly: GCA_006176705.1. Taxonomy (NCBI): domain Eukaryota; kingdom Viridiplantae; phylum Streptophyta; class Magnoliopsida; order Arecales; family Arecaceae; genus Cocos; species Cocos nucifera. Next base: position 399,587 of record QRFJ01001277.1, read on the forward strand.
TATAACGATTCTTAATCGTTGATCAACCATCTAATTAGATAATAAGCTCTAAAATGTATGACCTCATAGGTCCAAATTTAAGCCAGTAGCATAGAAATAAATTTCTATATCAATCAAAGTTACCATCTAGTAATGATATCCGACGATCGGATCGGTCGAAGGTGTAGAACACCATCCTTAGAACCCATGCGGATATAGTTTCCATATAATTCATCCCCTCAATCAAAATGCTCGTAGGACACCTCAGAGTTAAACTATTAACTCTGATTAGGTTGTCCACATTATATTTTAAAATATCAAATCCATCTGATGGATTACCCTGGCCAAGACTTTGCTAGATTGAAATACAGTGATGCATTGTTCTTCAACTCTTGAAGTGGTCAAACCCATCTTGATCATACTCCGACTTTACAAGTACTTGACTATGCTCAAAAGCCTTCCATTGCTGAATTAGAAATTCAGTTAGTCCAGTATCAAAGCGTAGTGAGTTGCTTGCAAGTCACTGAGGTGATCTCAGGTCTAAGAGACACTTATACCTATATCACATCAGAGACATTCTCGACAGCAGAATGCTTTGGAGTTGGTCATATTCATTGACGATGTACCCATACATCTCGTCCATATGACGTACCAGTGTCTCCATACTTCTTGATTAAGAGGACAACCAACCTATATGGCATACAACGACCTATGCTCGATAGCTGTTGTCATCTTTATTAATAGTCTATCATTTGATCGCGAACAAATTTAAGAACTAATCGATAAATCCTCTCTTCATCAAAGCTAAATAGTCTTAAGGACTTCATCACAACAATGGAGTTCATTAGAAGATGTAAACTTATGATAAAAAGAATGCCAAAATATTTTTATTAATTAATAAATTAATTACAATATCTAAACCATCAATAGGCTGACGATTGGCTTTGAGACACAATTTTCAATAACTCTCACTTATCCTAAAGCCACTCAGCATAGTATCTAATATCCATCTTCGACTTATGATTATCGAACTCCTTTATTGCCAGGGTTTTAGTGAAGGGGTCGTCTAGGTTCTTCTTCCCATCAATCTTCTGAAGGTCGATGTCACCATGATCCACGTTCTCACAAACCAAATGAAAGCGGCATAGAATGTGCTTTGTTCACTGGTGTGCCTTTGGTTTCTTTGCTTGAGCTATGGCGCCAGTGCTGTCATAATAGAGTAGGACTAGACCATCAATAGAGGGTGCTACTCTGAGCTCGGTGATGAACTTCCTCAGCCACATAGCTTTCTTTGCTGCATCTGATGCTGCCATATACTTCACTTCGCAAACAAAGTCAGCCACTGTATGTTGCTTTGAACTTTTTCAATAGATGGCTCCACCATTTAGAGTAAAGATATATCCTAACATACTTTTACTATCATCTAGGTAGATTGAAAGTTGGAATCTATAAATCACATAAGTTTTAAATCTAATTTGCCATAAACCAACCATTGGTCTTTAGCATTCCTCAAATACTTAAGAATGGTTTTGACCACCTTCTAGTGATTTTGTCCAGGGTTAGACTGGTATCTACTCACTACTCTTAGTGAGTATACCATGTCTAGTCTCGTACATGTCATGGCATACATGATAGATGCCACTATCGAAGCATACGGGGCATACGGGACTCTACTCATATGCTCTCTCTCTTTAGGAGTTGTCGGATAATTCTTCTTAGAGAGAGAAATTTCATGGTCTATCGATAGATAGCCTTTCTTGGAATTCTTCATGCTGAACCTTTTCAGCATAGTATCATGTACGTGGACTGGGATAATCCAAGCATTCTTTTAGATCTATCCCTATAGATCTTCATCCCTAGGATGTAGGATGCTTTACCCAAGTCCATGGAGAACTGTGATGACAATCAGACTTTTATTTCTTATAGTACGGGGATGTCATTCCTGATTAAGAGAATATCGTCCACATACAAAATAAGGAATACCAATGTAGGACCATTTATCCATTTGTAAATGCAGGATTCCTCTCCATTCTTAACGAAGCCATATGTTTTGATCACTTTATCAAAATGCATGTTCCAACTCTGAGATGCCTGCTTCAATCCATAAATGGATCTCTAAAGCTTGCACACCTTGAACTCATCTATGGATGTGAACCCTTCAGGTTGTATCATATACAACTCTTCAGTCAGCTCTCCATTTTCATAGGGGAGAACATCTCGTCATAGTCAATACCATAACATTGATGATACCCCTTGGCAACCAGAAGGACTTTATAGGTCTCCACCTTTCCATCTGCGCCCCTCTTCCTTTTGATGACCCATTTACACCTAATGGATTTAACCACTTCAGGTGGGTCAACTAATGTCCATATATCATTGACCTTCATGGAATTCATTTTGAATCTCATGACTTCTAGTCATTTCTTAGAGTCGGGTCTTTACATCGCATCCATATAAGTGATCGGATCCTCATCATTCTCATCAAGTTTAATGGGATCACCATCCTAGACGAAGAATCCATAGTATTTATCCAGATGGTGGGATACTCTGCTAGATCACCTTAATGATGCGGGTTCACTAGGCTTTAGATCTGATCTGATCAAATCCGACTTAGGTTCAATATTCTATATTGAACTTTCTACCTGTTGAACTTCATCAAGTTCAACCCTAGACGTAACAGTTCCTTCATCAAGAAACTCCTTTTCCAAAAAGGTTGCCCTAAGGCTGACGAACATCTTTTGTTCATCAGCATGATAGAAATAGTATCCTTTGGTCTCCTTTGGGTACCCTATAAATGTACACTTATCAGACCTAGGTCCAAGTTTGTCTGTAACTAACAATTTGACATAAGTCAGGCACCCCCAAACCCTAAGGTGTGAAAGTGCTGCCTTACGCTCTGTCCATATCTCATATGGGGTTTTAAATATAGACTTACTTGGAATCCTATTTAATAGATAACAAGTCGATTTGAGTGCATATACCCTAAAGGATATCGACAAGCTGGCAAATTTCATCATGGATCGGACCATATCTAACAGAGTCCGATTCCTTCTTTTAGACACACTATTATTCTATGGTGTTCCAAGAGGAGTCCATTGGGGGAGAATTTCATTCTCTCCTAGATATGTGAGAAACTCATCAGAAAAGTATTGTCCTCCTTGATTAGACCAAAGAGTTTTAATACTTTTTCCAATTTATTTTTTTACTTCACTTCGGAATTGTTTAAATATTTCAAAAGAATTTGACTTATGTTTCATCAGATAGACATATCTATATCTGGATAGATCATCTATGAAAGTGATGAAGTAGATATATCTACCTCTAGCACTTATGCTTATTGGTCCACATGCATCAATATGTACTAGACCTAAGAGCTCATTGGCTCTCTCATCTTTTTCAGTAAAAGGAAACTTGGTCTTTTTAGCAAGAAGATAAAACTCACAGGTTGGAAGTGATTCACAATCATTAACTTCGAGGATTCCCTCCTGAGTCAATCTGTTTATCTTGTTCTTATTTATATGACCTAGCCTACAGTGCCATAAGTAGATATCTGATACACTATCTAATCTAGGATGCTTGCCAGTAGAATAGACTATATTAACAGATTGTGATAACATATATATACCATTATTCAATTATCCATAGAAAGCAGTAACACCATTCATAATGACATTACAAACTCATTTTTTTATTAAAATTTCATAATTATTCATGGCCAAAAGGCCTACAGAAATGATATTTAAAAAGAAACTAGGACAAAAATGACAATCACTATGAACAATGGTATGAGATTCAAATACAAGTTTCAAAATTTCTAAAGCTAGAACTAGAATTGATCTTCCATCTTCAACGTTCAGGAATCTCTCACTTTGCTCGAATCTTCTACTGACCTGCAACCTCTGCAACGAATTGCAAATATGGTAAGGACTATCGGTATCCAATACCTAGTCAGTAATATCATAAATAAAAAAATTATAAGGAGTTATCATATAAATACCTTTTCCAGCAACAGCTTGCTTCTTTCTCTGTCTGTTTGGGTCTAGAAAGGCAATGTACTGAGGACAGTTCCACTTCTAGTGCCCCAGCTTCTTGCAAAAGAAGCATTTGGCTTGACTCTTATTGGGCTTAGTCTTTGGGGTCTAAGCCTACATAGGTGGCCTAGCATGAACATGCACCTTCTTGGCTTTCTTCTTCTTGTTCTTCTTTTCTTTTCCAAAAAATCGAGAATGAGAAGACGAACCTCCCACTAAGTTTACCGACTCCTTATGGAGTTGGGGATCCTTCTTAAAGTTCTGAAGTAACCCCTGTAACCCATGGTAGGCCACTTCAGGCTTTGACATTCTATAATGTGTAAGGAATAAGAGATAAGACTTGGGCAGCGAGTTCAGTATTGCATCTTTTTCATGTTATTTGTGTAAAGAGAAGCCGAGCTTGCTCAAGCACTCTATCAGCTCAATCATGTACAATACATGATCAGTGACAGAAGCACCATCCCACATTCTAGCATTGAAGATGGCACAACTAGTCTTGTGCCTCTCAACATCATCGAGTGTGCCAAAGGAATCCTCCAATACTTGGAGCATTTCATTTGGCTGAGCTGTCTCAAACTTGCAACTGAACTCATCACTCATCGCAGCCAACATAATGCAGCGCACCATGGCTCGATCACTGAGCCACTTCTGATACGTGTCTCTGACTATTCCACATGCATTGGTAGTTGGCTCCTCAGGTGTAGGATCCATCAGCACATATAGGATCCATTCATGCTTCAGGACAATCTTTAACTTTCGGTACCAGCTATCGAAGTTAGGTCCCACCAACTTATCATTGTCCAACAATGATTAGAGCGATAGGAAAGTGGCCATGTCTGCACAAAGAAAAACCAAAACATAATTAGTAATTGATTCATTAAACCTAATGATTTAAACTTTAATCAAAAGGTTTCTCCCACTATTTTATTCAAATTGGTAGCCTCTACCTCCAATTCGAGGAATTACCCTAATTTCTTAGTGGATACTAGAATCCACATAGATTGTACACAAGCCCAACTTTGGTTGGCTCTTTCCATGTACATCTAAGGATTGGTTCATAACCTATTATTTCTTTAAATAATTTTAATAATTAAATTTTGCCCCAGGCCCTGATCAGTTGGCTTTGGCCTTCTCAAAAAAGGATCCAGTTAGGTCCAACCATTAACATGACCATACCTGGCCCATCCAACCAATGAATGATCAGGCCCAACTTTGGTTGGCCCACCTGACCACCATTTAGAAAGATTTATCCAAGAGATCATATAATGAATGATAATTCCATCAACCGATAAGCACCAGGCCATTGGGCCAATAATGATTATCTAATTGATGGACCCATTATCATCCATTTTAATGGGAGGCTATGATCCAATTATCATATAACTATTTTATTTTAGGAACCTAATAATTTTAGAGAATTTATTTATAGAAGTGAATAGGTCAGATTAACCAGCTTGTCATGGTCCTTCCACTAACTTCACTAAGTTAGCTTAAGGAAGACCATTAATAGGCTGGTCTAGGAGCACCAAAATCAGTCAAACTGATTTACCTAGCTAACATGGGTTAGCACGAATAGTCAAGCGATCTGATCAAAATATAATCTCACCAAGAGATCAGGTAAGTTTGATTAGTGGAAGGATCTACCAGGTTTGCCTTAGACACCATCAAAAATGGTCAGGTAAGCGGGCTACCAATTAAAAACCACTGGTTTGGTTTACCTTAGACATCAACTGATTTAATTAGTTTCAATTAGATCAACATAATAGTTCATGCTAGACAGCATAGCCAAGAATCAAGTCCATCTTGGGTCTTGTTAAAGACATTGACTTGACCAACTACTACTATTATAATTGATCTAGAGAATTCTTGATCTAATCTAAGACAACAATTGATTAGATTTAGTCAATTCTCTAATTAAGTCCATTCTTTAATCTAACCCTAGGTCTAACCCAATTAATGGACCTAATCCCCACTAACGCATTTAACCCAATGTGTTATGATTTGTGCCTTAGGATCTTCAATTCACAATCCTAGATCCTAATCAATCAACTTCTTAATTCTAAATTAAGTTTTGGACTAAGGGTTGGGGTTTGTCTTTTCAAAAATAATATGTATGTTTGTAAAATATTTTTGAAATATGGTTCTATCAACCAAGTTGCATGTTTGATTCATAATCAATATGCAAGTAAAATAAACATAAAACTACTTTAGATCTAATCTAAATAGATTCATGTAATTGAAATAGTTTCAATAATAATCAATCATAAATCTTCCTAGATCAAATCTAATGCATTTATGATGATTAAAATTAGATTAAAATATTTTTAATTAGATCATAATTTTTTTAGATCTAATCTAAAATTTTATGATCAATATTTTAGATCAGTACGTACTAGGATAACCTATTCACTATAAAGGATAAACCTTACAGTAGGATAATCTTATGGTAGTCCGTACAATCTAAAATATTTTATTTTTTTTAAATTTTAAATTTAATAATTAGATTATAAATTAGATCTAATCTAAAAAATAATCTAGACATGCACAAAAATTATGTAATAAGAACCTAGGCTCTGATACCAATTGATGGAATCAGATCTAAGATTTCATAGATAGATCTTCAAACTTTTTCAAGATCTTGTAGCGAAAGACTTAAATAAATCTAAAATTTATTTAAATAACTATGTAAATACCTAGATCTCATATCTATTATATCATCAAGATATGATATTAAATCAAAAATTAAAATTAAATAAGAAGAAAAAGATTGATCAAATCAACCTTGATCTCCACAACATCAAATGCAGGTATGAAGTTTATAGATCAAATCTATTACCTAAGCAAGTTTATATATTCTAACTTACTGATCCAAGCTTGAGGATAAAGTCACAAGCCACACACGTGTCTAGCCTCTAGGAGTCGTACACACAAGCCTACGATATCTGATCTGAAGTTCGATGCAGAAAATCAGCACAGCATGCTAGTACTATGCTGATGCTTCTTCGACGGTCGATCTGATGCTCCGTTCTTCAAAATTTGGACTCTCCAAAATATGAGAAGGAAGATGAGAGTTTGTTGATATGAGACTCTCTTAAAAAAAACTCAAAAGAAAGGAGGAGAGATTGAAAATAAAAAAGCCCTAGAAGAAGACCCTCTTCTTCTTCTCTTTTCTCTCACCTAGATACCTAGTTTGGTGCCTTTGGAACCCCCATGCCTAAGGACCCTCTTCCTCTGATTTTTTGCACACCTGAAACCTCTCCCAAATCTTTATATTCTATGAAAAAATTAGAAGAAAATTCATCCAATAAATAAGGAAAAAGAAGAGTCCAAGTTAGGTCAAATTTCTAGACTAGGAATATCCAAACATGGGAAGTTGTTGGAGTACCCAACTCTTGGGCGCCTCCATAATTTTTGGAATGGACCAGCAAGGGAGGGTGCACAAGAAAAGTGATTATTTTCATGGAGTAAGAGAAGAATTAATTAAAAGAGGGGGTGGCACTCAAGGAAAGGTGTTTTGCTCAATAAGGATTCTATCTCATAGAATTCTAAGCAAAATCAATTCCTCCTTTGACTTGGTCTTCCACCTAACTTCCATATATGACTTGAAGGGAGAGAAGGCACATGAAAATCAGGAAGAATGGAATTTTCCATGAAAAATACCTAGAAAATAGGTATGGGGGGCGTTGGGACCAAGGGGCACAAGGAGATAGCGAGTCCTAGTCACACTAGGACTCCTATTTTGACTTGGTCAAACAAGATCTTTTAACCAAATAAAATCAAGATTAAATCAACCCAATTAAATAAGGCCCTAACCCATTTAAAGACATAATTAAATTAGATTTAATTTTAATTTATTTTCTAATCAAATTAGAAAATTAGGTTAATCTGAGTCCTAGTTAGACTAGGACTAGTTCTTCCTTGCACTTGGCTTATCCAATAAATCAATTGAACTTGATCTAATCAAGTCCAAACTAAATTTAATTAAATTATATTTAATTAAACTTAATCTCAGCCTATTGGCTTAATCAAATTAAGTCAATTAGCAATCCAATTGCTAATCCATCCTTCTGTAATACTTGCACTACGTTAAACACCAATCGTATTTATTGTTTAACCCTAGAACAATTCTTAATCGTTGATCAACCATCCGATTAGATCATAAGCTTTAATGTGTGTTACCTCGTAGGTCCGAACCTAAGTTGATAGCATAAGAATAAATTTTTGTATCAATCAAAATGACCATCTAGTAATGATATCTAATGGTCGGATAGGTCGAAGGTGTAGAACACCATCCTTAGAACCCATGCGGATATAGTTTCCATATAATTCATCCCCTTAACCAAAATGCTTGTGGGACATCTTAGAGATAAACTGTTAATTATTATCAGGTTGTCCACATTGTATTTCAAAATATCAAATTCATCTGATGGAATACCCTGGCCAAGGCTTTGCTAGATTGAAATACAGTGATGCATTGTTCATCAACTCTTGAAGTGGTCAATCCTATCTTGATCACACTCCAACTTCGTAAGTACTTGACTGTGCCCAGAAGCCTTCCATTGCTGAATTAAAAATTTAGTTAGTCCGGTACCAAAGCACAGTGAGTTGCTTGCAAGTCACTGAGGTGATCTCAGATCCATGGGACACTTATACCTATATCCCATCAGAGACATTCTCGATAGTAGAATGCTCTACAGTTGGTCACGTTCAATGACGATGTACCAATACATCTTACCTATATTTCATACCAGTGTCTCCATACTTCTTGATTAAGAGGATAGCCAACCTATATGGCATACAGCGACCTATGCTCGATAGCTGCTGTCATCCTTATTAATAGTCTATCATTTGGTCATGAACAAATTTAAGGACTAATCAATAAATCCTCTCTTTATCAAAGCTAAATAGTCCTAAGAACTTCATCACAATAATAGAGTTCATTAGAAGATGTAAACTTATGATGAAAATAATGCTAGAATATTTTTATTAATTAATAAATTAATTATAATATCTCAACCATCAACAGGCTAATGATTGGCTTTGAAACATATTTTCCAATAGGATCTTCTTCTGATCGTCGATCCTTTAAGAAAGGGAAGAAGAATAAGATGGTGCAGCCAAATGCCGGGACAACTGCATAGGGCCGAACCAAGAAGCACAAGCCCAACTAGAGCCAGATGGAGTGCTTCTTCTATAAGAAGTAGGGGCCCTAGAAGAGGAACTATCCTTAGTACATTACCTCCTTAGACCTGAACAAGTCGAGAAGGAAGCAAGTGGTTGCTAGGCAAGGTAATTATATGAAAATATCTTGCAATTTTTTCTTATTTGATTCTACTGCCTGGGTATTAGATAATGGAAGCCTATATCATATTTGTAATTCTATGTAGGGCTTATAGATCAGTAGGAGATTTAATCAAGATGAGAGGTCCCTGAACATTGGAGATGAAAGATAAGTTTCAATTCTAGCTTTAGAAATCATGAATCTTGTAATCAATTCGAATAAAGTTATTTTTAATGAATGTCAATTTTGTCTAGCTTTCTTATTGACTATCATTTTTGTAGGCCTTTTGACCATGAATGATTTTAAAATATCAATAAAAAAAATTTTATAATATTATTTTGAATGGTGTTATAATTTTTATTGTGTAATTGAATAATGAAATTTATTTGTTATGTATGCCTGTTAACTTGGTTCAATCCTCTGGTAAATGCCTTAGAATTAGTGATGTGTCTGATGTCTACCTTTGGCATTGTAGGCTAGGTCATATTAACAAGAATAGAATTAGCAGGTTAGCTGAAGAAGGAATTTTTGAGGTTAGTGATTGTAAATCACTTCCGACCTGTGAGTCCTATCTTCTTGATAAGATGACCAAGTCATCTTTTATTAGAAAAGGTGAACGAGCTACTGAACTTCTGAGTCTAGTGCATTCAGATGTATGTGGACCCATGAGCTCAAGTGCTAGAGGTGGATACTTCTCTTCATAACCTTTACTGATGACCTATCTAGGTATGAGTACATCTATTTAATGAAGCATAAGTCAGAGTCGTTTGAAATGTTCAAACTATTCCGAAATGAGGTAGAGAAGCAAACTGAAAAAAGTATTAAAACTCTTCGGTCTGACCTAATGGGTGAGAATCTTTCCAATGAGTTTCTGACATATCTAGGAGAGAATGGAATTCTCTCCCAATGAACTCCTCCTGGAACACCATAACATAATGGTGTATCTAAAAAGAGGAATTGGATCCTGTTGGACATGGTTCGATCCATGATGGAATTTGCTGGTTTGCCAATCTTCCTTTGAAGATATGCGTTCAAGTCAGCTTGTTACATTCTAAATAAGATTTTGAGTAAATCTATTAGTAAAACACCATATGAGATATGAAAAGGATGTAAGCCAGTACTCTTATACCTTAAGATTTGTGGGTGTCCGACTTATGTCCAACGTTTAATGAAAGACAAGCTTGGACCTAAGTCTGATAAGTATTATTTTGTAGGTTACCCAAAAGAAACCAAAGGATATTACTTCTACCTTTTTGATAAGCAAAAAGTGTTTGTCAGTCTTAAGGTAGTCTTTTTAGAAAAAGAGTTTCTTGGTGAAGGAACTAATGCCTCTAAGGTCGAACTTGATAAAGTACGATAGGTAAAAAAATAGACATAAGTTGTTGAACCTAAGCTAGATCTGATTAGATCAGGCCCAAAACATATTGTAGATGCACACTTAAGATGATCTGGTAGAATACCATGTCAACCAGATAGATACTACAGTTTCTTGGTTCGGGATGGGGATCCTATTGAACTCGATGAGAACGATCAGGACCCGATCACCTATATGGATGCAATGCAGAGATCCAACTCTGAGAAATGGCCTAAGGCCATGAAATCCAAAATAAAATCCATGAAGGTCAATGATGTATGGACATTGATTGACCCACCCAAAGGGATAAAATCCATAGGATGTAAGTGGGTCTTCAAAAGAAAAAGGAGCACAGACGAAAAGGTGGAGTCCTATAAAGTTCGTCTGGTTGCCAAGGGGTATCGTCAATATTATGAAATTGACTATGATGAGATGTTATCTCCTATGGCAATGCTCAAGTCTATTCAGATTAGGCTTGTCATCGCTGCATATCTGGACTATAAAATCTGGCAAATGGATGCGAAAATTGCTTTCCTAAATGGAGAGCTAGATAGAGAGGTGCATATGATACAATCTGAAGGATTCACATCCATAGATGAGTCTAAGGTGTGTAGGCTTCAAAGGTCCATTTATGGACTGAAGTAGGTATCTTGGAGCTGGAACATACGATTTGATAAAATAATCAAAATGTATGACTTTGTTAAGAATGAAGTGGAGCCCTGCATATACAAGTGGGCTAGTGGTTCAGCAATAATATTACTAGTATTGTATGTTGATGACATTCTCTTAATCGAGAATGATGTCCCTACATTATAAGAATTAAAGATCTGGCTTTCATCATAGTTCTCCATGAAAGATTTGGAAGAAGCTTCCTACATCCTAGAGAAGAAGATCTATAGAGATAGATCTAAAAGATTGCTTGAATTGTCATAGTCTACATACATTGACATTGTGCTAAAATGGTTCAGCATGGAGAATTTCAAGAAAGGCTATCTATCAATAGGCCATGGAATTTTTCTTTTAAAGAGGGATTATCTGATAATACCTCTAGAAAGGGAGCGTATGAATAGAATACCATATGCTTCGATAGTGGATTCTATAATGTACGCCATGACATGTACGTGACCAGATGTGACATACTCACTAGGGGTAGTGAATAGATACCAATCTGATCCAGGGAAGAATCATTGGAAGGTTGTTAAAACCATCCTAAAGTATTTAAAAAATACTAAGGACCAGTGGCTTGTATATGGTGAATCAGACTTGAAACTTGTAGGGTTCACAAACTCTAGTTTCCATTTTGATCATGATGATAGTAAGAGTATGTCGGGATTTATGTTCACCCTTAATGGTGGGATTGTCTGCTGGAAGAGTTTCAAGCAGCACACTGTGGTTGATTCTATTTGCGAGGCGGAGTATGTCACTACATCAGATGCTGCTAAAGAAGCAGTGTGGCTGAAAAAATTCATTACTAAGCTCAGAGTAGCACCCTTCCTTGATGGTCCAGTTATGCTCTATTGCGATAGCTCTAGAGCCATTGCCTCAGGTGAAGGAACCAAAGGCACACCAATGGATAAAGCATATTCTATGCTGCTACCATCTTGTCCGAGAGATTGTGGATCGAGGTGACGTCGACCTTCAGAAGATCGATGGAAAGAAAAATATGGCCGACCCATTCACTAAAGCTATTGCGGTGAAGGAGTTCAATGACTTCAAGTTGAAGATAGGTTTTAAATACTACACCGATTGGCTTTAGTCCAAGTGGAAGATTGTTGGGAATGTGTTCCAAAGCCAATCGTCAGCCTATTGATGTTTGGGGTATATATTTGTAATTGTATATGAGTTATAAATTAATAAATATTATTTTAGCATTTTTCATCATAAATTCTACTATCTTCTAATGAACCCCTATATTGTGATGAAGTTCTTAGAACTATCTAGATTCGACATAGATGGATTTATCATTTAGTCCTTAAATAGTTCACGATCAAATGATACATTGTTACTTAGGACGACAACGTTTATCGAGTATAGGTCATTGTGTGCTATATAAGTTGATTGTACTTATAACCAAGGAGTGTTGAGACACTGATATGGCATGCAAGTGAGTTGTATGGGTACATCTACACTGAACATGACCAACTGTGGAGCTTTTCTTCTATCAAGATTAGCTCCGATGGAATATGGATATAAGTGTCCCTCCAACCTAAGATTACCATGGTGACTTCCAAGCAACTCACTGTCCTTTGGTGCCAGACTACCTAAATTTCTAATTCAGTGATGGAACATTTTTGGGCACAGTCATGTACTTGAGGAGTCAGTGCGTGTATCAAGATGGGATTGACCACTTTTGGTTTTAGGAGGTGTATTCAATTATGTTTCAATTTAGCAAAATCTTAGTCAGGGTAGTCTTAGCGAGGAGTCACGAGACTAATTGCTTTAAGACATGACATGGATGTATTTTCTAGGGTTGACAGTCTAACCCTAAATCATCTATTATACAAAGGTCATAGGGATGAATTATATGATAATCATATTCACATAGGTTCTGCATATTGCGATTACGACTATTCGATCTATCCAAACGTCGGGTACCATTGTTAGATGATCACTTCGATTAGTATAGAAATTGATTTCTATGCTACCGGCTTGGGTTCAAACTTGTGGAGTCACACACACTAGAGGTTCCTACCTGATCTGATGGTTGGTGAAGAGTCTCACTCGATTGAGACTCTATGGTCAAAAGTTTCACTGGATTACAGACTCTTCGATTGGGAGTCCTACTGGGTTGGGATATTGAGTCTCAATGTCTGGGAGTCTGTGGTCAAGAGTCCCACTTGACTGAGAGTCTTTGACCAAGAGTCTCACAACTCTAAAACTCTGAGTCCTACATAACTGGGACTCAGTGATTGAGAGTTGAGACTCTACAATCATTTATTCCACTTATTTCGGACATCGAGATCAAGAGTCCCACTAGGTTGGGACTCTTCGATCAAGAGTTTCATTTTGATGGGACTTTGGTGTTCATACACCAACCAGATTTGGACTCTAAATTTATGAGAGGTTTTATTAGTGATTTGATCACTAATTAACTTAATTTGATTGAGTAATTATTTATGGATCAAGTCCAATTGAATTGGGTTCAGTTGGGTTTGACCTAATTAGGTCATGAGTTGACCTAATCACCAAGGAGGTTCGAACCCTAATTTGATCAGAGGTTAGGCTTGATCAATTTTTGATTTTATTGGAATTTAATTGAGCCTAATTTATTTTAATTATGTTGGGTTTAATTTGACCTAGTTCGACCTAACCATTTTTTATTGGGTTGCTTCAATTGGCTGAAGTTTAAATTCAAAGACAAGTTTGATTAGTCTTCTCTTCCCATGCACCACCTCATCTCTCCTGCACCCATTTAAAATTCACAAGAAAGGTTCTCATAAGTTTTCTTCCATGCACAAAGGGATCTCACATCCACTTTCTCAATGCCTAAAATGGATAAGGATTGGTGGTTAATGGTTTATGTTTGAATGAGATTCAAATTTGAATTAGAAACCAACTTCATTCCTATCCATGCGCCATTTTTTTTGTGCACCCACATTTCTTCACGAGAAAAGGTTCTCATGCTTCATTCTTCATGCAAATATGGGCATACTCCTGGCTTTTTCATGTCCCTAGTGGATAGGATCAGGTGGTTTAGATTTTAAATTCAAAGTGTGTTTGAATTTGAACTAACAACCAACCCGATCTTATCCCTCCATGCTGATTCCCCTCTTATTGGTGCACATTTAAGTATTAAATTTCAGGGATGTGTGACACCTCTAGAATGAAAAATCCATCTATGTGATACCTCCCCTTCTATGTGAGTTTGAATTAAAAAATTCCTGAGAGAAGAGAAAAACCAAGTGTTGGGCACAAGGTTTTCTGAGTGCTACCCTAGGTTTTTAACCTAGGTTTCGGGAAGAGAGTTGGTAAGCTACGAGTGTCGTTAGCCTACCAAAATTTTAGGAGAACCTCCTCTACCTATCTACTACATCTACCAGCAATCCAAAGGGTCTGTGAAGCCCATAGATGAAGATTAAAGTCGTTCGATCGAAACAACCCCTAAAAGACTCTGGTGTCGAGCTAGCACTTGCAGGGAGCCGATCAGGACCAAGAGCCTCGTGTGGATGATCCATGGAGGCCAGACATCTGTGTGGCTACATCATGACCAATGGACCTCCTTGACGATGATCAGATGACTACGATCGACTACCCGCGCAAGACATAGTATTCAGAACACTTAGATGTAGTAAATAGTTTACTGCACTATTTTAATTTTTCTAATTTGATATGTATGCATTCATGTCATATTTAGATCCTTAGTGTAGGATTTATTTTTTGATATGATCAATAATAAATTAATTAGATTAATTAATTTTACACTGTATTTTGCTATTTTTGAAAAAGTTTTTCAAAGTAGCACTGTAAACCCTGCACTGGTGTCTTCTGACATGTACCATCAATCTTTGGCAGTGAAATGATGTTTAAAAGTAAAAAAATTTCAAAACAAAGAAATGGTAGGTTGGACTCCTACCATGACACACAAAGAAATAAATCCTATGACAAACCTAAAAGAATTCGGCACCATGGTGGCAAAGAAAATATTAAGAAACTTGAACAGACTAACTACAAAAGGACACAAGGGTAGTCTAAGTCCCAGTCGAAGGGTCTCTACATATAGGTAGGTTCGGCCTAGAGGAGGGGAGTAGGCTTGGCCACTAGGACCAGGAAGTTCGAGTTCATATACAGAAGAAATTCTAAACTAGATTCTGATTAGGAAAAAGTCATCGAGTTGAAGTTTACAAGGGATGGTGGTAGGTACAAAGAATGGTCGGGCAATTTCCACAGGTTCAGCATCCTTAAGAGATGGATCCGTCAAGGCCAAATGGGCCGAAGTCCCAAAATTGGTCAACCAAGGTTCCTCGATAGACATTCGAATCAAGGTAAGATCACGAAAATGCCCAAAAATTAGAGAAAATAAGGTGTAAAAACTCCCATAGAGAAATGGAAAGAGCAAGAAGCAAAAGAAGTGGAAATAATCAAGAGAAAGGTTGCAGAGCTGATCTAAGTCAACTGGGAAGAATAAGGAGACAACGAACATGATGAAAATCAAGCAAAAGAATTCCTAGAACCAAGGAGAATGGATGAAGAAGCTTGAACTCTCACATGGGAGGAAGAAGAAGACCAGAGGAAGGAGGGAGAAGGCAAAGATCTCTGGTGAAATGAGGACCTGAAGGAGAAGGATGGGTTTAAATATCCTCAAGGAGCCCAAGGCAATTATGATTACAGATCCCTTCCTACCGATCCTTGGTCAATGCATGTCTCGCTCATCATGGCAGAAAGCTGGCGATGGGTAGAGCCTTATTTGCGCTACCTCTTGGGCAGCGCTTCGATGGAAAATTTAGAAATTAGCTTTATAAGTCACCTCACATTCAAAAAAGTTTTAGCACCCATGCAAACGATGCCAAAATTCTCTTCTTGGCGGGTGTGGAAAGTTCTAAAGGACTTCAGCACTATTCTTTCTTATTCCCTTCTTTCGAACCTCGAACTCAAGAGTAGGAAGACTTGTGTTGGGTGTAGACCCTCTCCTACCGAAGTCCAAAAAGATGTTGGATCTCGGGACGACCTCGCCCGGTGATAGTGGCTATGGCCAACTTCACTAAATGACTCCAGAATAGGCAAGGATCTTATTGTCTATGTGGACTCTGTCAACCATATACCCTTCGAACTACCATCGATCGAACTCCTTCCGAACTCTTTCAGTGGGTCTCCTCCTGGATCTCCTCACTAGATCTCCCTCCAGACAACCCTCTCCAGTCACACTCCCACTAGACGAACGTCACCAAACTGCCCTCTTTCTAGATGATTTTCTTCAGTCAATCTCCTTCCAACCATCTAGGAGGATCTCATCGCTCGCATAAATTTAACCTATGAACTCAATGCAAATTAACTTATATGCGGACAACCTCAAAAGAGCCCGAACCACTCTGGAACTGTTGAGATCTAAAAGCTCCTCATTATTGACGTCTACCTCATCCATACCTCATCCGAACTTCAACTATTAAATCCCAGTGGATTGACACATCATGACAATAGATACTACACTCCATGACAAACCCCATGTGGCTTGAGCGGTCCACTACCAAGCGGTTATGGCTGTCACCATCAGTTTGTTACAGGCTCTGCCTATATAAGAGACCCTCTAGATACGCTTTCTCCCTTAAGCTCTTATCTTTTACCCCAAAACTCTGGTTTAAATTTTGCTGAGCACTCCAATTCTGTTGGCCAAGAGAGCTGACTTGATCATCGGAGGATCTTACTGGAGCCACCACCCCTAAATCCAGACGAGATTTATTTTGCATATCAACGACGGTGATCTTATCTTCTTTGACTCTAGCATCGACTCCGATGTCAATCGAATTTTGCACCAACAACCTTATTAGGGGCAGGAGGAGGACCTCGCCCTAACAATGTAAGAGCCAACCTCATCAGGAATAGGAGGAGGATCTCATCCTGTCAAAAAAATAAAGTAAAGGCCAATCATGTCGAAAATAGGAGGAGGATCCCATCCTGACATGGATGAAGACCTCTGGTTATTTAAGATAGGTGGAGGGAAGCGTTCCTTTCAATAGTCCTTTTGTGCCCCTATGATCTTGTTAGGGACAGGATAAGGATCTCATCCTAATAAATATAAAGCCAACCCCATCAGGAACAAGAGGAGAACCTCATTTTGACAGGAGGATAGAGTGAAGGCCAATCATGTCAGAAACAGGAGGAGGACTTTATCCTGATATGGATGAAGACCTTCGATTATTTAAAATAGGTGGAGGGAAAATGTCCTTTCAATGCATCTTTTGTGCCCCTATGATCTTGTTAGTGATAGGAGGAGGATCTCGTCCTAACAAAGTTAAAGGCCAACCCATCAGGAATAAGATGAGAATCTCATCCTGATAGAGGGATATAGTGAAGGCCAATCATGTCAGAAATAGGAGGACCTCATCCTGACATGGATGAAGATCTCTGATTATTTAAGACATGAGGAGGGGAGAGGCCCTTTCAACGATCCTTTTGTGCCCCTATAGCTTCATTAGGGATAGGAGGTTGACCTCGCCCTATTAAAGGAAGCCTAACCCGATTAGGAATAGGTGGAGGATGTCATCCTAATAAGGCAACAAGAAAAAAGCCAACCATGTCAAGAACAGGAGGAGAATCTCGTCCTGACATGGATGAAGATCTTTGGTTACTTAAGGAAGAGGGAAGAGTGAAAAGCTATGCAAGCATACAATTGAGATGAAGATGTCAAAATAATATTTTCATTAAAACAAAAAGTTCAATACATAGGAAAGTCCGTAAGACCAAATAGAAAAAAAAGGGAGAAAGAAAAGAGATGCCAAAGTCCTATTCAGAGTCAAATTTTGGACTGCCAGTGCTGGCCAAAACCAAAGACAACTTCAAGTCTTTGATTTTCTCCTGGAGTTTCAGTCAAACTGCTAGACTCAACAACTTCTTATGCCTCCGTGAGTCATCCTCAACTTTTCTTAACTTCTTTTTTAGCACAATCAACTCGACCTCTGCATCCTTCACAGCATCCTGCTGGAAGACCATCTATGTCTTCAACTCCTGCACTTCCATTTGGCTATTTTTGAACAAGATGGATAAGTCTCTACAGAGCTCCATAAAGATAGGACCTCTGTCGAGTCCTTATTCGAGCTAGCTCGAACCCCCTCAGACAATTATCGTCGAAGATGAGCAATCTCATCATCAACCCTTCGGAGCTTTCTCTTGAGGTCGGCGACTTAGCCACACTAGTCGTATCTATATTCATTATGGGAATCCTCAACTTCTTGTAGTTGATTTTGGAGTTTGGAGAACTTCTTTATCCAATCTTAGTCATACTCCTCCCGACTAGTTGACCACGTTGAATTACTTTTGAGTAACCAAATCTTTTCTTACGCAACCTTCAACTCGACTTCTAGGGAACTTGCCTTGGCCATTAGTGCCCATGCCTTGTTGCTACTGAGCTTCTTCACCTGTTCCAATTCCTCTATCTGATGGTATTTTCTATTGATATAGTCCATAACATCCTTTCTATGGACTTGATGAAGATGAGTAACTTCAATTATAGCCTTGGAATAATGTTTCTTCAACTTTCGAAGTTCATCCTCTATTTTCTTCAGCTTCCTTTTACCCTGATGAACCTCTCTCTTCAAGTCTCTAATGATAGGTTTTAGAGAATGGCCCTGGGGTAGCAATGTGGCATCATCAGGAGGAGGTGAGTCGTGATTAATTCGCTATGAGCATTCTAAAATGCAAGCATGACACAACAAAAGCATAAGAGAAAATTTCTTTTCATTAATTTCAAATGTCCAAATATAAAAAAAAATGAGAAAGAAAATACAAAAATAGGAGGTCTCAGACCTCCGGAGGAATGGTGGATGAGTCCAGTGCAGCCTTAGTCAGTGCAGGCCCTTTAATAGTGGCAGGAGCAAATGAGGTCGGAGGTGTGGTGGAAGCTGGCTCGGTAGGTAGGAGGTCAGTTACAATGGTAGATGGATCCACCGCCTCTTCAGAAGCTCCTTTATATAAGAAGTCAAGGTTGAGCTCCAAAAATTTACTAGCCACCAGATCTTCGTAGAACTCAAACTCCTTTTAGAAGGCCTCCCGATTGAACTTGATGTTCAAATCTCTCAGTTCAGAGGAGATCTTGAACTCCTCTATTGCTTGGGCCTTTGCTTCCAAGATCTGCCTTGAAACCTACCCCTTTAGTTTGGCAATCTCGGCTTCGATCTTCTTCCTCTTCTCCTCTTCAAAGGCCAAAGTGGCCCTCAATCCCACCGATGTTCGCTCTTCTCCCTTTAGTGCCTATTGAAGACTCTCGACCTCAGTAGCCTTCTCCTCCATGAGGTGATTAATTTTGGTAGATTTCTCCTCCTGAAGGTGACAAACTTTGGCCTAATGATCTTCTTGGGCCTTCACCAGCTCTGACTTCGAGTAGTTCAGTGATCTGATATAGCCAAACAGTTAGAGGCCTGTCTGTTTAACAAATACACATATGATGATGAAATGGGTCATGCGGATAAGAAAACATTAAGAAATTTAGAAAAAAAAGAAGAATGAAATGACTACCTCAAGGAAGGATCCAAGTGAGTCCCAAGCATGTTGATCAATGTCAGTGTCAACAATTCTATCTACGACCTTGGGTATGGTGAACCTATCAACCAAACCCCTGATGACTTCATGATTGTTGAAGGGGTTTTCCCCCGACTCCTTGTCGGAATCACCATTATGGCGGGCCTTCCACTGAGACTTTCTTGAGGCCTTTCTTGTCTTCTTCTTCTCTACCTCCTTTTCCTTTTCAAGAGGAGGCTCTGGAGCTTGGACCTTGGTAGGAGGGTTCGGAGGCATCATAGGCCTTGCACCTTCGACAATGGAATTGACCCTGGTAGCAGGGGCAACCTCGGCGATAGCGACAGCCTCGGTAGCAAGGGCGGCATCAACAAGCACTGCAGAGCTAGGTGCACCCACCTTTATTCTCTTAGAAGGCTCATCGGATGCTGTACCCATTCTCTTGCGGGCTTGGAGCCCCTTCGAGAGCACCTCAACTGCCTTAGCATCCATTTCTGCAATGATGAAAAGAGTATAGTTAAAAAAAATATAGAGAGGGAAGAACTGGGGGATAATGTACAAAATTTGGCCATATACCTGCTGTGTTCATAGGGCTGAGGCCGAGGTTGAATAGAGTTTATACTTTTACTGGCTTGGATACATGAGGAGTTCGGTAACCCTCAATTTTGTTAACTAACTCCTGGTCATCTCTCTCTAACCCTAGGGCTCGATGGATAGAATCCCTCAAATTTTCTCAAGGAAGAAGTCCTAGGTGTAAGGTCGGGCAAGAAATAAAAACGAACTTTTCTTTCCAGTTATGAATAAAGGAGGAGGTACCGTTGAGCAACCCCTTCTTACCGGACTGGGATGAAACATACCACCAGTCCTTTACAATGGGATGATGTTGGAAGATAAAATAGGTTCGAAAAAGAGAAATAATAGGCCAAACTTTAGTGGATATACAGAGAGCAAGGAACCCTATTATGAACCTAAAAGAGTTTGGCACTACAAAAGCTAAGAAGATATTTAGAAAATGAAAAAGGGTTACAACAAAGATGGAAAGAGGAAGCCTCAATCGAGAATGAAAGGTCTCCAAATATAAGCAAAACTGACATGGAGGGGCACAAGCTCGACCACTCGATCCAGGGAGTTCCAGCTTATACTCGACAGGCACCCCATATTGGATCCTGATTAATGACATGTCTTTAGAGGTTAGGGAGCAAGGGATGGTTCCCGGCATGAAATTTGGCCGAGGTATTATAGGTTCAGGTTCTGTTTTGATCTCAGGATTTTGGAAGTTTGGATCAATCAGACTCCTAAAACTGCTAGACCAAGAAACCTCGGATGACATCTAGATCAAATTAAGTCCAAAAAAGTTTCCAAAAAACTTAATGAAAAGAGGCAATGAAGACTCGAAAAAGAAGAACAACGAAACCTACCTAGACAAGCTTGAAGAGTTCCAAAAGAATGTGGGAAGGCTAGAAATCAGGAGAATAAGGATGAGGGACTAACCTAGGCTGATCAAAAAGCTCAAGGAGAAGATCGGAAAGATCAAGGATAGCCAAGAAGCACATCGACGGTCGGAAGCATTGTGAGAGAACAAAAGCAACAGCGATGGAGCACTCGAGGGATGATAGAGAATGGAGGAAGGAGAAAATGATTATTGACCCCAAGGATTAATTTTGATGAGTAACAAAATATTTGAGTATATACTTGAACTAATGAAGTTATTGAGATCATGTTTCAGGATGTATTTTAAAACATCAAATAAAACTTCCATATAAATGCAATTGAAAATTGATAGAAAAGATTGGAAGGCTTTTGAAGCATAAATCACACGTGAAATAAAATTTGTAAAGGATATCCCCAAACCAGAATTGAAGATAAAAATCTTTGGGAAAACTGAAAATTTTCAACTTATGAAGCCCACGAGTCGACTCATGGTTCGACTCGTTGTTTTGCTCGAGCTGATCGTAGACTGGCATGTAGAAATTTTAGAAGGAATAGTCTTGAGATTATAGTAACCTAGCATGTAACATAGACTGGCATGCTGAATTTTTTCAACTTATGAAGCCCATAAGTCCTCTTTCTTGTAACTTAGCTTCCATAGGATTTTGAAGCTAAGGAAAAGGCTTATCCAAGCCTAAAAATTAGATTGTAAGCCAAGGATTGGCTTAGGGGTTGGTTGTGATTAGTGAGCCAGTGTAAAAATCAACTAGATTTTGGATAGTGAGCCTTGAAAAACTACCGGCAGTAATCTTAGAGAGATTATAGTGAAATTTTCAAGTGGGCCTTAGGAAGTGGACGTAGGTGCAAGAAAAATCAAACCACTATAAATTTTTTAGTGTTTGTAATTGTCTTGTTTACTTCATTCCATTTCATTTATATTTTTGCATTTCTACATAGTTAGAAGTAAAGCATACACCATCACATCACTTATTTTTGAAAATAGCATCTAACTTGTTTAAGTTTTGAAAAACCTAAGTCACCCCCACTCTTGGATTGTCTTGCTGGGCAACAAGTGGTATTAGAGCTTGCTACTCACTTCATTTGATTTAACAATTAAGAGCTAAGATTAAATGGCAACCCATATGAGTGCATCTCTTGTCAAAGGATAATCGACCAACTGCCTACCCTTGTTCAATGGAATAAATTACAGTTATTGGAAAGCATGCATGCGCATTTACATTCAAGCACTTGATTATCAAATTTGGAGAGTGATAATCAAAGGTCCACACACTCTCACAATCAAAATAGAGGGTAATGGTGTTCCCAAACTAGAAGAGGATTGGGATGAGCATGATATGAAAATGATAGAATTAAATGCTAAGGCCATGAATATCCTATATTGTGCATTAGAACCTAATGAATTCAATAGAATTTTTACTAGTACTTCAGCCAATGAGATTTAGGATAGGCTAGAGGTTATCCATGAGGGTACCAATCAAGTAAAGGAGTCTAAAATAAATATGCTTGTCCATCGAAATGAATTATTTAAGATGGAGTCAAATGAGTCTATTTCTGAAATATTTACTAGATTTATCGATTTTATCAATGGTTTGAAAAGCTTGGCTAAATTTTACACTAATAGTGAGCTTGTTCGTAAAATTTTTAGGTCACTTCCAAAAGCTTGGGAAGCAAAGGTCACCGCCATCCAAGAAGCTAAAGACATCAATAAGCTACCATCGGAAGAGCTTCTTGGGTCCTTAATGACTCATGAATTGAATATGAGGCAAAGCATAGAGGAGGAAACCAAGAAGAAAAAGACCATAGCTCTCAAGATAACTACTTCCAAGTATGATGAGAGTGAAGAATCCAATGAAGAGGAGGAAGAAAAAGACTTGGCCATGATTACAAGAAAGTTTAAGAGGTTTATGAGAAAGAAGAAGCAAGGATTCAAGAAGAAGACCTTCAAAGGTAAACCAAGTAAGAAAAAAGAGAAGAAGCTATCAATTTGCTTTGAGTGCAAGAAATCCGACCACTTTAGGACGGACTACCTTCTTCTCAAGAAATCATCCAAAAATCTCAAGAAGAAGGTGATGATGGTCACTTGGAGTGATAGTGAGGACTCTAGCTCTAAGGAAGAATAACAAGAAGAAGCCAACCTTTGCCTGATGGCACATCATGAGGAGGTAAATGCTGAAAACTTCTTAGATTTTACTTTTGATGCGTAACAAGAGGCTTTTTCTAAACTTATGGCTGAATATAGGAAAGTAACTTTGAAAAATAAAGATTTGAGAATGTTAAATTCAGAACTTACTGATCAAAAGGAAATATTTTCTGAAAAATTGAATTTGCTTACTAATGAAAATCAAAAATTGAATGATGAACTAGCAAAAATCAAACCATTTATTGAATGATTTACCTATAGTTTTGAAAAATTAAATATGCTACTAAATGAGCAAAGAGCGATTTTTAATAAGGCCGGATTAGGATTTAAACCTCATAAGATATAAAAACTATTCAAAAATCTATTTGTTAAAGCTTCATCAAACTCTACTTTAAATATCTCATATTTTCATTATGGTAAAATTGGTCATAAGTCTTATGCATGTGATTTCAAAAAATTAAATAAAAAAATAGTTAAAATAGTTTGGGTTCCAAAAGAAACCATGAGCACTAACCCCAAAGGATCTAAGATGACTTGGGTACCTAAAAGCTTAACTTGATTTTCTTATGTAGGAGTGTCTTGCAGCCCGGGATAAGAAAAGGCTTTGGTATCTTGATAGTGGCTGTTCAAGGCACATGATGGGTGACAAATCTCAATTTATCACTTTTAAGCCTAAAGAAGGAGGAATAGTTACATTTGGTGACAATGGAAAGGGATGTATCATTGGCGTCGGTAACATTCATATTACTCCTACTTCTATTCAAAATGTATTGCTAGTTGATGAGTTGAAACATAATTTGCTTAGCATTAGTCAATTTTGTGATAAGGGATTTAAAGTAACTTTTGAATCTCTATTATGTATTATTTCTAATCCAAATGATAATGGCATCATGTTCATAGGACATAGACATAACAATATCTATAAGGTAGATCTTGATGATCTATACATGAAGAATGGTCAATGACTTGTGGCAATGGATGCCAAGATCAATGAAGCTAGTTGGTTGTAGCATCGTAGATTAGGTCATGCTAGTATAGACTTACTCTCAAAATTAATTAAGAAAGATCTTGTAAGAGGATTACCAAAACTATGTTTTGAAAAGAATTAAATTTGTGATGCATGTCAATTTAGAAATCAAACTAGGAATTCTTTCTAACCAAAAGGAATGATTTCAACCTCTAGACCTTTAGAATTGCTACACATGGATTTGTTTGGATCCACAACTACCACTAGTCTAGGTGGTAAAAAGTATGGTCTTGTAATTATAAATGACTTTTCAAGATTCACTTGAGTAAAGTTTTTAGCACAAAAAGATGAAGCCTTCAATACATTTTCCAAATTTTATCAAAAGGTTTTGAATGAAAAGATTACATCAATAGTTTGCATACATAGTGATCATGGTATAGAATTCAAAAATCAACACTTTGAGAACTTTTATAATGAAAAGAGAATTGATCATATTTTTTCAGTACCCAGAACCCCACAACAAAATGTAGTAGTAGAAAGAAAAAATCAAATACTAGAAAAAATGGCATGAACTATGTTGTGTGAAAGTAATTTACCTAGATATTTTTGGACTAAGGCAATAAATACTGCATGTGACACATTAAACCGTGTTTTAATAAGATCTATTTTAAAGAAAACCCAATTAAACTTTGGAAAGATAGAAAACCAAATATTAACTATTTTCATGTGTTTGGTTGCAAATGCATCATACTTAATAATGAAAAAAATAATCTAAAAAAATTTGATGCCAAGTCCGATGAGGGTATCTTCTTAGGATACTCCTCATCAAGCAAGGCATATAAACTCTTCAACAAAAGAACTCTTATTATTGAAGAATCAATTCTTGTTATCTTTGATGAATATAATGACAAATCTGTTAGAAAAGAAGATGCTTTAGATGAGGATGTAGAAAATTTTCATGACAAGATGGACAATCTAACACTCAAGGATGCTCCACCTTAAAACAAAGAAGAAGAGAAGAATAAAGAGTCCTCTCACAGTCCAAGAGAGGAGCTGCCAAAAGAATGGAGGTATGCACATGGACATCCTAATAACCAAGATCTCATATGTATTACAATTTCATCACTAAATCCATTTGGAATTTTTCTAACGATTCCATTCCAATACTTTAGTATCATTAAGTGTTAATACTCTTCATTGTGTATATGTATATAATATAAATAAGGTAACATTTACCAAACCAATTAAGTTTTAGGCTAGGCATATAAAAAAAAAGAGTAAAAATTTTTATGGCAATTGTACTATTCACAATAGAAAAATAGGATTAAGATTTTCTATTGTGAATAGTTAATGGATAGGGAAAAAATACTATTCTTAATAAGAACCCAATATACAAAAAACTCTTATTCTACATACTGTAGCTAGTTATAACTAATATTGCTAAAGATCTTATAATTGATGATCCATCACAAGGGGTAAGAAAATGATCTTATCTTAGAAATATAAACAACTACATGGCTTTTGTTTCACAAATTGAACTTAAATCAATAGAAGAAGCTGAAAATGATCCATATTGGATACATGTCATGCAAGAAGAATTAAATCAATTTGAAAGAAACAAAGTGTGGACCCTAGTTGATAGACCAAATGACCACCCAATAATTAAAACTAAATGGGTATATACAAACAAATTAGATGAACATGGAATCATTATAAGAAATAAGGCTAGATTAGTAGCAAAAGAATATAATCAAGAAGAAGACATTGATTTTGATGAAACCTTTGCCCTTGTAGCAAGATTAGAGGCCATTAGACTATTGCTTGCTTTTGCATGTTTCATGAATTTCAAATTATACCAAATGAATATAAAAAATATATTTCTTAATGGTTATATAGCAGAAAACGTGTATGTTGAACAACTACCTGAATTTGAAAATCATGCACTTCCAAATCATGTATTCAAATTACATAAAGCCTTGTATAGTCCAAATTAAGTCCCACATGCTTGGTATGAAAGATTAAGTAAATTCTTACAAAATAATAAATTTACTAGAGAAAATATAGATAAAACCTTGTTCTTAAAAAGAAAAGATAAGAATCTATTAATTGTACAAATCTATGTGGATGATATTATTTTTGGTGCCACTAATGAAATTCTTTATAAAGAATTTGCTAAGCTAATGTAGGATGAGTTCGAGATGAGCATAATGGAAGAGTTAAACTTTTTCCTCAGACTCCAAGTCAAGCAAAATGAAGAGGGGATCTCCATCAACCAAACAAAATATATAAAAAAAGTACTCAAGAAGTTTGAGATGGAGTGTTCAAGACCAATTGGCACACTAATGAGTACATCCTGCAAACTTGATAAAGATGGAAAAGGTAAAAAAATAGATTTAAAATTATATAGAGATATGATAGGCTCAATTCTTTATCTTACTACAAGTAGATCAGATATAGTATTCAGTGTTTGCATGTGTGCTAGGTATCAATCAGACCCTAGAGAATCATATTTGCTTGCTGTCAAAAGAATCTTTAGATACTTATCTGGAACACATAATGTAGGACTATGGTATGATAGAGCATCTCAGTTTGAATTAATTGGTTACTCTAATACTGAATTTGCTGAGTGCAAACTTGATAAGAAAAGCACTAGTGGCACATGTCAACTCATAGGAGTAAATTTAATTTCTTGATTTAGTTAGAAACAAAACTTAGTAGCACTCTCAATGATCGAGGATGAATATATAGCTACTGGGAGTTGTTGTGCATAAATTTTTTAGATTAAATAATAATTAGAAGATTTTGGATTTAAACTTAATAAGATATCCATAAGATATGACAACATAAGTGTAATCAGTTTAACTGAGAACCCAATTCAACACTCAAGATCCAAACACATTGAGATAAGACATCACTTCATAAGAGATCATGTATAAAATAATGATGTGGTACTTAAATTTGTTAGTACTGATAAATAATTAGCTAACATGTTCATAAAACTCCTTAATGAAAAAAAAATTAGCATTATTAGAAGAGACTTGGGACTATGCTACCAACTTGATTAAATTTCATTCTCCAAATTTCCAAGTAAATTAAATTAAATCCAAAAGAATTAAATCTTATGTATAAAATTAATGATTAATATTTAGGAAATAACTAAACATTATCTAAATATCAAATTCTGTCTAAAACTCTAGAAGTTTCAGAACTATTGCTCGAGTCGACTCGAGCAAACTAGTTCAAAACCACAAGTCGACTCAAGGGTCGGGGGCCATAGGGGTTAAAATGAATCGTGACTATTTGCGATACCCTAGAAAGTCTTCATTTCCACAAGCAGAGGGCCTCTCATCCCCCTAAGAACCCAATCCAATAGTTTCACTTGTCTCCTTACCAATATTTTCCTTCAATTCATGGAATCAAAGGCCGACTTTGGATAGAATGACTAAAAAATGGAAAGGAGTGCAGAAGGTTTGCAATACCCATGTAGCCGAAGAATGGGAGAGGAGAAGAAAAGACCAAATGGAATGAGTGACATCCCAACCATCTTGGATTTCTGAATCCTTTGAAGAACCCATTCAGAAGAAATCCATTCAGGCAGAAACTCAACCTAATCAAGATATACCAAACTCTCCTCCTCCACCATCTCCATCTATTGGTAGCATGGCCACTAGAGCAATAGCAATAGGGAGAAGAATCAATTTTGATTTCTTTAAAAGTTATAATTTTTTCATTGGGACTTGGATTGATAGGATGGGGTGGAGAAATTTCTGTACAATGGACATCCCCTTGTACCTTAAGTTGGTTAGAGAGTTCTATGAAAATCTTAAAAGAGGATTTCCTGAAATTACAACTACAGTCAAAGGTGTTCAAATTGTGTTGACAGAGGAGAGTTTGGCCTAGACCTTTGGAATCACAAAGGAAGGATTTGTGTCGGATAAGTTATCTGACAAAAGGAGGGGTTTGAGACTGATTATGGGTAGGGATGATATTGTAGGAGATGTACTTGCATTCACACTATCAGTGGAGATGAGGGTTCTTCATCATATCATCAGTGGGATTTTTATACCCAAACTGGGTAGACATGACTTTGTATTTGAGAGAGAACTATGTATATATTTGATGGTTTAGGGGATGCAGATAAATCTACCCAGTATTATGATGCATCAGATGAGAGAGGCTGCATCAAGGAACAAGGTATGCTTGCCCTATGGAATGGCTCTGATTAGAATTTTTGAGACTGCAGGAGTATCACTAGAGAATGAAGCAAGAAAGAAGCAGTCTCACTATGATGTTTATGACATGAGAGCCTTGACCAGAATGCAATATCATGTAGAGGATGGAAGATGGGTCAAGAACATTTCTGGTCAAGAGAGGAGAGCGCCTAGGGTTGTAGAGGTAGGAGAGCCCTCTACTCCAGTTGTAGCCTGAGATGCACCTGACCCCGATACACCTATGATACGTCAAGCTCCACCCATGAGAAGGTTCCCACAGACACCACCTGCTGACTCTGCATTTATGGAGAGACTGACAGACATGATATCTACCAGAGTTAGTAGAGAGATTCAGAAATGATCTAAGAGAGTAGAGACTGTACAGATAGAG
Source organism: Cocos nucifera (assembly GCA_006176705.1). Classification (NCBI taxonomy): domain Eukaryota; kingdom Viridiplantae; phylum Streptophyta; class Magnoliopsida; order Arecales; family Arecaceae; genus Cocos; species Cocos nucifera. The sequence goes on from QRFJ01001277.1 coordinate 428,555, forward strand.
ATGAGGTCTATCTCTTAGAGGCTTTTTATTATGGAGCAGAGGGAGCACACACATGATACATCCACTGATCACTCAGCATCATTGAGGAGCTTGCTCGACTCAGGGGAAGAGTTGAGTCTAGAGGCACTGAGATGATGGCAGTGATCGGTAGCCTAGGTCAGGCACAGTAGCAGGACATCATTTCAGTACTTGGAGCCATGGATAGTTTGATTGAAAAAATAGAGAGACTCGCTCCAGGTGCGATACCACCACCACCAGCAGCAGATGCCACGGCTAGGACAGCCATGCCTCGACCTTCACCTATGTCACCTGGTCAGTTCACCTAGGTATCCACGAGTGAGAGCAGACCACCACTCAGAGTCTACACTCATGGAGGGCCTCCTCCCTTGCAGGTAGCTAGACCCTTTGCTAGGACTAAGAGCAGGAGAGCCAGACCTTCTACCTCACGAGCCTCATCCCAAACATTAGAGATTCCATATGACGATGAGTAGCATCGTAGGCTCTAGTGTCTGTCCATTTCTTGTACTTAGATCTATGTATTAGGAGTATATGGTTGTATTTGACTCTGTGTTTGTATTTAACTCTATGTACTTGAAACTTATAGATGTAAACTTGCTTCACCTGGCCTTACTTTGAACTTGATGTTTCATTGTATCATAGTGTGTTTTGGTAGCTTAGCACCCTCATTTTGTTAATGCAATGAAACTCATGATCACTTACTCTTACACTTGTTCTGAACATTTGCCTTAACTTTATACTTTTGATTGATGACAAAAAGGAGTAATGCGTATATGAGCATGAATTCATTCACTTTGAATATGTTAAAATTCATCTACTATTCATTCACTTTGAATATGTTAAATTTAAAATTTTCAGCATAAATGTGTTAAGGTGAAAATTTTTTGCTTGAATGTGTTAAGCATGAATATGTGAAGCATTGAAATTTTTGGCTTATATGATGTGCATTATAAGTATGGAGTTTGTGCCATGATACATACTCTATGTATGATTGTTTGATACTAATACTTGGCACACACATATGGATAAATGCTGGTAATTTACCATTCTAATAAGTACGAGCAAAATACTTAACCTTGAATTGGAAAGACATATTAAAAATGCAAGCATATATTGAGGGGGAGACAAACAAAGCGATGAAATCGTTAATCTATTGAAAATATCCTTCATGCATTATTATTGCACATTTTTTGCTCATATACTTAAAGTTTTATCATCATCAAAAAGGGAGAGATTGTTGATTCCAAGGATTGATTTTGATAAGTAATAAAATATTTGAGTATATATTTGAACTAATGAAGTTGTTGAGATCATGTTTCAAGATGCATTTTAAAGTACCAAATAAAACTTTCGTATAAATGCAATTGAAAATTGATAGAGAAGATTTGAAAGCTTTTGAAGCATAAATCACATGTGAAACAAGGTTTGTAAAGGATATCCCCAAACCAAAATTAATGAGGAAAACCTTTGGAGAAACTAAAATTTTTCAGCTTAAGAAGCCTACGAGTCGACTCATGGTTTGACTCATTGTTTAGTTCGAGCTGATACGTAGATCGGCATGTAGAAGTTTTAGAAGGAACAGTCTCGAGCGGAGGCTCGAGTTGACTTGAGGTTCTCAAGTTGAAGTCTCAGTGAAAATCTAGAGAATGGTGATTTCAGGGCAAGGTCTCAAGCGGAGGCTCGAGTCGACTCGAGGTTCTCGAGTTAAAGTCTCAGTAAAAATCCAGAGAATGGTGATTTTGGGGCAAGGTCTCGAGCAAAGGCTCGAGTCGACTCAAGGTCCACGAGCTGAAGTCTCAATAAAATATAGAAAGACTGATCTTCAAATAGAAACTCTCGAGCTAAGGAACGAGCGGAGCAAATGGCCTTGAGCTGATGCTCGAGTTGACTCAAGGTTCAACTCGAGCTCCAATGGCTAGTTTCTCCAGAATTGTGCAGATTGGATTCAAACGATCATTTTTGCTTCTCCAATGGTCAAATAGGATTCTCCAGCCTTTCAAACATGAAAAATCATCTATAAAACACCTGGAGGAAGTGACATGAATATAAAATCATTGAAAAAAATTAAAAAGTTAAGAGAAAGAGTCAAAAGAGCCCTGAAAAGAGAGCATTCCACTCCCAACTCCAATAAACATAAAATCAAGTGATTCCATTCTGTAAGAAGACAAGCTCAAATAGTTCAAAATCCTCACTCCAAGAAGATTCTAAAAAGCTTTATCGACTTATTTGCTCATCAAAGGAGCTTTTTGTTCATTTTTGTTGTTCAACTTTCCTCTTTTTTGTAACATAGCTTCAATAGGATTTTGAAGCTAAGGGGAAGGCTTATCCAAGCCTGAAAATTGGATTGTAAGCCAAAGATTGGCTTAGGGGTTGGTTATGGTTGGTGTGCCAGTGTAGAAACTAACTAAATTTTGGATAGTGAGTCATGAAAAACTATCCAACTATAATCTTGGAGATATTATAGTGAAATTCCTAAGTGGGCCTTGGAGAGTGGACATAGGAGCAAGGAGCATCTAACCACTATAAATTTTCTAGTGTTTGTGATTGCCTTATTTACTTCATTCCATTGCATTTATATTTCTGCATTTTTGCATACTTAGAACTAAAACGTACACCATCACATCACTTATTTTAAAAAATAGCACCTAACTTGTTTAAGTTTTGAAAAACCCAATTCATTCCCCACCCTCTTGGGTTGTCTTGCTGGGCAACAAAGAAGGAGCATAGAAGAAAGTGAGAAGCTGTAGATGAAGAAGAGGTTTAAATAGAAAATCAAAACCAGAGGACATTATGATTGCAGGACTTCTTCAGCTAACCTTGATTCGCCATGTGTCCCACTCGCGCCCATCACCTGGCAAAATAATAATTATGCCATACATAGAGCTCCACGCCAGATGGGTTTTCGAGGAAATTTGTTCCTTCAAGTCATTCAATATTAAACTTCAGTGCCAATTTGAAAAAAAATAAAAAGTTCCACCCTACGAGAAAGAAAAGCTGGTAAAGAACTTCGGCTGCCGCAACTTTTCTATACTCTCTTCTTCTGAAATTCGAACTTGGGTGTAGGGGGACAAGTGTTGGGGGTAGAACAATCTCCGTCGATGTCCTTGGCCAAAATTCTTGACCGTCGACCCCCTCCTGCTAGAATTCATCGACCTCCTCAACGGCGAGTTTGCACTGCAGAGCTTCTCAAAAGCACATAGAAGTCCTACAATATGATCTTGAACAGTAAAGGAGAACTACTATTATATTAGCCTTGCCTTTTGACTAGAAATAAATGACAGGCTTAAGCCCTAGTCGCACTCCTTTCGGACAAACTCCTCCAGTCGCACTCCTTCTGAATGAACTCCTCCAGTTGCACTCCTTCTAGGTAAACTCATTCCAGTCAGTGGGCAAACTCCTCTCAGTCGATCTCCATCCAATCAAACTCCTTTCAGTCACCTAGAAGGATCTCATCATCCAAATGAATTTAGCTCCCCACTAAACATAAACCAACTTACACATGGATGACCTTAGAGAAGTTCGAACTCCTCTAGAACTATCATGATTTGAGGTCCTTCACTGCTAACATTCATTTCATCCGAACCTCGACTATTAAATCTCAACAGATCGGTACGTCATGATAACGGACACTATCCTCCATAACAAACTCCACATGGCCTCAAGCGGCCCACTATCAGATAGTTATGGCTATCACCATTAGTTTGTTACATGATTCATCTATAAAAGAAACTCTCCAGATACATTTTTCCCCAAGCACTCTTTCCTTTCTTATGACTCTGCTTCTTTATTTCCTGAGCACTCCATTCTAGCTAGCCGAAGAATTAACTTGAGCATCGGAGGATCGTGCCAGAGCAACCTACCTCCAGTTTAGACTTTATTTTGCAAGTCCTGTCGATAGACTCATCTTTCCATCTCCAACTACCTCCGACATCCTCATGGATTTCCGCACCAACACTATCTTATAGTGAATGAGGCAACTATGGTTTGGCCTTAACTACAGAAAGGAGAACCAAAAGCCTAATTAGTAAATGATTTATTAAACCTAAGAATTTGGAGTTTAATCAAAAGACTCTCTTACTATTTTATACAAATTGGTAGCCTCTACCTCTAATTTAAGAAATTATCTTAATTTCTTAATGGATACTAGAATCCATACAAACTGCATATGGGCCCGAGGAAAACTCTGGCTAACTCATGTGCATCTATGGATAGATTCTTAATCAATTATTTTTTTAAATAAGTTTTAATATTAGGTTTTGTCCTAGGTATCTTTTTAGTAAGCTAGGGCCTCCACTGAAAGTCTCAGTTAGATCCAACTATTAACATGATTAAGTTCGGTGCATCAAACAATCAATGACTAGGCCCGAGGAAAGCTTTAACTAACCTAATCGTCTTTCAGAGAGTGCAACCTAATCATCATATAATGAATAAAAATTTTAATATCTCGATGAACACTAGATGTAAGACACCTTTAATGTCCACCCAGACTATTGGTCCCATTACCATCCACCTTAGTTGGAGGCTATGTTGTAGTTATCACCATAGCTAAATCATTTTAAGGACCTAATAATTTTAAAAATTTGATTAATTTAATTTAGTGAAGAGAGTCAGAAGAACCATCTAATCATGATCCTTCTGCAGAGCTCACCAAGTCAGATCAATGAAGACCATAGATTGACTGGTTTAAGAGCATCTAAATCAGAAAGACTAATTTACCTAGCTGACATGGGTCAGCTCAAATTGTCCAGTGATCTGATCAAAATATAACTTCACCAAGAAGGCTAGGTAGGTGAGATCGATGGGAGGGTTTGCCAAAGCTTGCCTTAGACACTATTAAAAATGGCCAGGTAAGTGGGCTACCAATTAAAGACCACCAGTCTAGAAATATCAGACTTATCTTAGACACCAATTGATTAATTAGCTTCGATTGGATCAAACTAATAGTTCAGGCTAAACTGCTTAGTCAAGAATCAATTCTATTTGGTTCTCGTTAAAGACATAGACTTGACCAACTATAACTATTGTAACTGATCTAGAGAATCTTTGACATAATGTAAGACAACATTTGATTGATTTAGTCAGTTCTCTAATTAAATCCATTCTTTAATCAAACATTAGGTCTAACCCAATTAATGGACCTAATTCTCTCTAACTCATTAACCCAAATGTTATGATTTCTATCTTAGGATATTCAATTCATAATCCTATATCCTAATCAAAACAACTCTTAATTCTTAATTAAGTTTTGGGCTGAGAGTTGGGGTTTAGCATTTTAAAATAATTTTTATATTTATAAAATATTTTTATAACTTGATTCTATCAACTAGTTGCATGTTTAATTCATAATCAATATGTAAATAAATTATATCATGAATCTACTTTAGATCTAATCTAAACATATTCATGATTATGAACATCTGAATGAAATAATTTCAATTTTAAACAATCATAAATCACCTTAGATCAAATCTAACATATTTATGATCATGAAAACTAGATAAAAATATTTTTAATTTAAATCATAAAATCTCTTAAATTAAATCTTAAATTTTATGATCTAGTTTTAGATCAGCACGTACTAGGACAACCTTTACATTGCAAGGGATAAACTTTATAGAAGGATGACCTTATAAGATCAGTCAATGCAATTTAAAATATTTATTTTTAAATTTAAATAATTTTAAATCTAATAAATTATAAATTTATCTAGATCATATCTAATAAATTTATGATTAGCTTTAGAACTGGACAATCTAAGATAATCTTTTTACTGTAAGGTGTAAACCTTACAGTAGGAGAATCTTATAAGATCAGTTCATGCAATCTAAAATTTAATTTTAGATTTAAATATTAAATTATAATTTAGATCTAATCTACATAAATAATCTAAACATATATAATAATCATGTCAAAAAAAACCTTGGCTCTAATACTAATTATAGGAAATGTCTAAGGTTTCTTGTAGGTATTTTGAAACTTTTTCAAAACTAGATCAGCAGAAGTAATAAATTAATCATATTAATTTATTAAAATATATAAATAAATCCTAGATCTAGGATCTAATATCATGATCTATGCATGCTAATAAATCTAAAATTAAATATTAAATAAAGATAATAATGTTGATCATATCAATATCAAACCAAGACTAGATCTAATCTAGTGAGAGAAAAAGATCGAATCTCTTTTATCTTTTACAAGTCTAGAACTCTACTTACTGATCTGAGGCTGAGGTTGTTGCTTTAAGCTACACACATATCCGACCTCTATAGAAAGTCCATACAAAGCCTTGATTATTGATCGGAAGTCTTGCAACTAGAAATCAGTACAATATGCTAGTACCATGCTGATCCTTCTTCGATGGTTGATGGTAAAACACTTTCTTTGATCAACTTGGACCTTCCAAAGCACTAAAGAAGAGATTAAAGGATCTGAAAGAACTCCTTTTCTTCATCTTTTTCTCTCAAAATTATTGTGGAAAAGGATCTATGAGAAAACCTAGAGAAGATCTCTCTTCTTTCTTTCTTTTCACTCACCTAGATATAATAACTTGTGTCTTTACAAAGCACCATGCCCAAAGCCTCTTTGCCCCCAAGCTTTCCATGCCAAATCACTCTCTCCTAGATCTAAGACTTGTAGAAATTTCATGCCCTAACTCCTTTTAAATAGAGAGTTATGATAGAGTCCTTGCCAAGGTCAAAAACCTAGAAAGGCATGTCCAAATTGAGCAAGGATTTGGGCACCCAACTCATAGGTGCCCCATCCTTATTTTTTGGTATAAAAAACCTAGAAGTTGCACAAAAATATATTCTATTTTTCATGAAAAAATCAGAGAAAAATCAAATGGGTTGGTGACTCAAAGAGATAAGGAAAGGTGATGTGTCAAACTCTATCCAATAGTCCTAGGTCAAAATAACTTGTTTGTTTTGATCTATTCCACAACTAATTTCTTATTTTGACCTATTCCACAATTAATTTCCTTCTAAAAAGGTGAAAGGCACAAAAGGGGCATGGAGACTCTTTGAAAATAAAATTTCTCATGCAAATTCAAAGGGAATTGGTATAGGGGGGCAAGGAAAGCAAAGTGGCGCAAGATGGAAGAGTCCTAGTTGCACAAGGACTTCAAGTTTTGACTTGGTCCAACTTATTATTTGAATCCAATTAAATCAAAACTTATACAACCTAATTAAGGCTTATCTTAAACTAACTAAGAGCCTAATTAAATTAGTTTAAATTAAATTTAAATCTAGTTTAAATTCTAATCAAATTAAAAATTAGGTGCACACAAGTCCTAATTGAAAAAGGACTTAGTCTTTCTAGCAATAGGCTTATCCAATAAACCAATTGAACTTGATCCAATCAAGTCCAAACCAAATCTTATTTAATTAGACTCAATCTCAGCCCTTTGGCTTAATCAAATTAAGCCAATTAGCAAATCTAATTTCTAATAATCCTTCTACGACACTTGCACTAGGTCAAACATCAATCATATTGATTGTTTGACCTTAAAACTATTCTCAATCGTTGATCAACCACCTGACTAGATCAAGGCCACTAATATATGTGACCCCATAGGTTTGAACCTAAGTCAGTAGTACAAAAATAAATTTTTATACTAATCAAAGTAACCATCAAGCAATGGTACCCGACGATCGGATAGGTCGAATGCATAAAGCAATACTCTTAGAATCCATGTGGATATGGTTTTTGTATAATTCATCTTGTTGACCTAAATGCTCATAGGATAACTCCAAATTTAACTATCAACTCTAATTAGGTCATCCATATTGTATTTAAAAATACCAAATCCATCTCATGGATTATCCTAGCCAAGGTTTTGCTAAATTGAAATACAACGATGTATTTTCTCCAAACTTTTAAAGTGGTCAATCCCATCTTGATCACTAATCGACTTCACAAGTACTTGATTGTACTCAAAAATCTTTCGTTATTAAATTAAAAATTCAAATAGTTTGATACTAAAGCATAATGAGTTGCTTGCAAGCCACCATGGCGATCTCAGATCTAAGGGACACTTATACCTATATCCCATCAGAGCAATTCTCAATAGAATAATACTTCAAAGTTGGTCACATTCAATCATAATGTACCTCTACACAAAATCTATATGCTATACCAGTGTCTCCACACTTCTTAGTTAAGAGGACAACCAACCTATATGGCATACAATGACCTACACTTGATAAATATTATCGTTCTAGTTAACAAATCATTTGGTCATGAATAGTTTAAGGACTGATCAATAAATCTTTCTTTATCGAAACTAAATAGTCCTAAGAACTTCATCACAATATGGAGTTCATTAAAAGATGTAGACTTGTGATGAAAAATATCAAAATAAAATTTTATTAATAATAAATCATTTATAATTTTAAAATAGCACAACCATCAATAAGCTGACGATTAGCTTTGAGACACATTTCTCAACACGATGGCCTTCTATCGCTCTAGCACAAAGTTGCACTTCTTTTAGTTCACGAGTCGTCACTTGTGATCTATAGCCAAGCAATGCTCCTATAAGGATTGGTGGTGCTCCCAAACCTTAGGAGGCCACAAGGAGGAGTCAGAGTATTTACTCTAGAAGACTAGGATGGGTGTGGTCCTAAGGCTAGAATAGGAGTTGTCCTAGGATAGAGGCGGTCTTTAGCCCTCCATGAACTTGAGGTCCAGGTATTAAGGACTTTGAGGGGCTTGGTTGGTGCTTCGGAGACTTGGGACACAAGATGGAAAAAGAAACCTATTGTGGTATCAACTCACTCTGATACTAAACTATTGGAATATCAGCTACTCTGATATCATTTGTTAAGGATCTAGTACCAAATTATTATGATAGAATGAAAAAAAAATAAAACAAGAAAATAATCAAGTACATGGATCGGCCTAAAGGCTCACCACCACGAGGCATGCAAAGCTTCACTATGAAAGAGAAAAATATGTGTAAGAGAAAAACATCCACTCTCAACTCACCATACACAAATCTCTATCAACTAGAAGCTACCGTCATAAAAGCTCTCTCAAAATTTTAAGAAGACCGACAGAAGCTACAAGATGCTCTGCCCTTACAGTCTACTTGCCCGATGCTATGCACCTATTGCTTCTGTCTCTCATGGACTACACATACTCAATGCTCTGCCAAGCTCCTCTCGATGGCTGCTTGAGTCTCTCTACGTACCTCTCATGCCACATACGCCATCTATTTTTGCTCCATAGTACCTCAGTCTTTTAAATAGCATGAGAGTTCCCTTCTCAGCAGTTCATAGGAGTCCTAACGGAGCTCATTCTCCTAATATGAGTTGAACATATTCTTGATGGAGTCTTAAAATATTTTCCAACCTTCAGATCATGATCGCAACCCTTCATGGCCACTGGATCCTATTGGTCCACATGCAACTCCCATAGACCCCTTGGATTAATCACAATCCAAGTTCAAATAGAAAAACCCCATCGTGTTCTGTTCACCTTCGTCGAGCCGGCTCGATCAGGGATCGAGCTAGCTCAATTGCATCTCGCCAAGACTCCTACTATCATCTGCCTGAGAGAGCCGACTTGACTATGGTTTAAGCTGGCTTAATCTCAATCCAAGCTGGCTTGACTACATATCAGAGCCAGCCAGATTGTTGTGCTAAAAACTTATTCTTTTCTTGCTGTGGGTTGAATTTGAGGCATCAAATCCTAACAAAACCAAAGCCAATACATGAAGACCATAGAGAAGGGCTTCTTCTGTAGGTTAGTCAACTCAGTCAAAAATTGGATCAGCTAAATCTTAGTGGATAGGCCAAGTAGAATGGTGTGTGTTCGAGATTACTAGCATGGGACGCAACTGGGTCAGCTCAGTCTAAAATTGAGTCGACCCAATCTCAAGTTAGCCGGCTCAATAATGAGACTAAGCTGGCTCAGTGCGCGGGTAGAGTTACATGGAAGGTCTATTTGGGGCTAGGGTCAGGGTTGATCCTAGGGGTCTAAAGGCCTGGTTTGAGATGTCTTAAGGGGGCTAACTCATGATTGGGTTGGGTTTAGCTTCAGAGGATGAAAGCATGGAAGACTTGAGTATACATGGACTCGGTGAGTGCTTTCATTTATTGGGTTAGCCAGGAGAGCTTTTGGTCGAGCCTAATGGTCATATATAAATACGTAGATTGTATTAGGGTTTTCATTAAAGTTATGGAATATAGATCTTTTTTCTCTCAATATCTCTTCTCTCTTCTCTCTTCTCTATAGTGTTGCCCCTCAGGATTCTTGAAGAAGCCCTAGAGAGGAGGGGCACCTCCTTCAAGGCCCAGGAGGGAGGCGCCCCATCACAGATCCAAGTGGTGGATTGATGGTTTGCTGCCCATAGAGAACATCAAAGATCTCCTGTGGTCCATGCTAAAGATTCTGGGTTTCTGCAATATGGCATTAGAGCGATATCATAGAACTGAAGGAACTAGATCTAGGATTTCAAGACTAGATCTTGAAACTTTTTCAAGATCAGGCAGTGGAAGACTAAAATAAATCAAAATTTATTCATATAAACTACGAAACTACTAGATCTAAGATTCTATTACATGATTATAGCATGAGATCAAATCAAAAATTAAAAATATTAGAAAGAAAAACATGTTGATCATATCAACATGCATCTACACTACATCTAATGCAGGTATGTAATATTAGATCAAATCTATATTACCTATGTAAATTAGATGTTCTAACTTGCTTATCTAGGCTGAAAGATGAAGCTCTGAGCTACACATGCATCCAGTCTCTAAGAAATGTCCATATGAGCCAATGAATCCTGATTAAAAGTCCAATGCAGGAAATCAACATGGTATGCTAGTACTATACTGATCTTTCTTCGACGATCGATTTAGTACTTTCTTCTTCAAGACTTGGATACTCTAAAAAATTAAAAAAAAGAAAGAAAGAGGCTTTCAATCTGAAACAACACTCAAAAATCTCTATGAAAGAGGAGGAGAAAAGAAGAGCAAAAGAACCCTAGAAGAAGATCCTCTTCTTCTTCTCTTTTCTCTCACCTAGACACCTAGATTGGTGTCTATAAAATCCCTAAGCCTGAAGGATCTCTCTCTCTGATTTTCACATGCCCAAGAGCCCTCTCAATGCTCTAGAAAAAATCAGCCTAAAATTCATTTTAAATAATGAGATATGAAAGAATCCTTGTCTAGGTCAAATACCTAGACAAGGAATGTTCAAATTGGGCAAGACAAGGGGCACCCAACTCTTGAGCACCTCCTCCTTTTTCTTTGGCATGGACCACCCCTTTTTGTCACACAAAAAGTCTTCTTTTTCCACCAAAATTTTTAGGAGAAATAGAAAGTGGGCGGCACTTTATGGGAGGAGTTTTGGTTTGTTAGGATTCTATCACATATAATTCGAAACCACAACAACTTGCCTTCTATTGACTTGGTCCACAACTTAATTCTATGTAAGAAAGAAGAAAAGCAAGTGGGCACATGTGAAGACTAGAGAGAAAGGGTTTTCCATGAAAGTATCCTAGAAAATACATGTGGGGGCGTGTGGTGGGCGTGAGATGTCAAGTGGCGCAAGGAAAGAAGTCCTAGTCTCACTAGGACTTCTAATTTGACTTGGTCAAATATGATTTTTGAACCAAATTAAATCTGAACTAATTAAATCCAATTAGAGTAGGTTTTAATCTAATTAAGTACCTAATTAAATTAGATTAAATTTAATTTAATTTTAATTTAATTTTTTAATCAAATTAGAAAATTGGGTTTATCCAAATCCTAGTTGAACTAGGACTAGTTCTTCCTTGCACTTGGCTTTTCCAATAAACTATTAGACTTAATCTAATCAAGCTCAAATAAAATTTAATTAAATTATATTTAATTAGACTTAATCTCAGCCCTCTAACTTAATCAAATTAAGCTAATTAGCAATCAAATTGCTAATCAATCCTCATGCAACACTTGCATTAGGTTAAACATCAATCGTAATTATCGTTTAACCATAGAACGATTCTCAATCATTGATCAACCATTCGATCAGATCATGAACTTTAATATGTGTGACCCCATAGATCTCAACCTAAGTCGGTAGCATCGAAATAAATTTTTATACTAGTCAAAGTGATTATCTAGCAATGGTACCTGACGATCAGATAGGTCGAATATGTAGAACAAACATTCTTAGAACCCATGTGAATATAGTTTCCATATAATTCATCTCCTTGACCAAAATGCTCGTAGGACACCTCAGAGTTCAACTGTTAACTCTGATCAAGCTGTCCACATTATATTTCAAAATATCAAATCTATCTTATGGATTATCCTGGCCAAGGTTTTGCTATATTAAAATATAGTGATACATTCTTCTCCAACTCTTGGGGTCAATCCCATTTTGATCGCACACTAAATTTGTAAGTATTTGACTGTGCCTAAAAATCTTTCATTACTGAATTAGAAATTCAGTTAGTCTGACACCAAAGCACAGTGAGTTGCTTGCAAGCCACTAAGGTGATCTCAGATCTAAAGAACATTTATATCTATATCCCATTAGCGACATTCTCGATAGTAGAATGCTCTGAAATTGATCACGTTCAATAATGATGTACCCCTACATCTCACCTATATGCCATACCAGTGTCTCCATACTTCTTAGTTAAGAGGATAACCAACCTATATGATATGCAGTGACGTATGCTCAATAGATGCTGTCATCCTTATTGACAGCCTATCATTTGGTCGTGAATAATTTTAAAGACTAATCGATAAATCCTCTCTTTATCAAACCTAAATAGTTCTAAGGACTTCATCACAATAATAGAGTTCGTTAGAAGATAAAAACTTATGATGAAAATGCTAAAAATATATTTTATTAATAAATTAATTAATTATAATTATAATGTAGCTCAACTGTCAATAGGCTAACGATTGACTTTGGGATACATTTTTCATCAACTTCCACTTATCCTAAAGCCACTCGGCATAATATCTAATGGCCATCTTTGACTTATGATTGTCGAAATCCTTTATTGCCAGGGCTTTAGTGAAGGGGTCAGCCAGGTTCTCCTTTTCGTTGATCTTCTGAAGGTCGACGTCATCTCAATCCATGATCTTCCGAATCAGGTGGAAGCGACGTAGTATGTGCTTTGTCTGCTGGTGTGGCTTTGGTTCCTTCATCTTAGCAATGGCACCAGGCTATCATAGTAGAGCAGGATCGGGCCATCAAGAAAGGATGCTACTCCGAGCTTGGTGATGAACTTTCTCAATCACATAGCTTTCTTCATGGCATCTGATGCTGTGATTTACTCTGCTTTACAAACAGTTTGCCATAGTATGCTACTTGAAACTCTTCCAGTAGATTGCTCCACTATTCATAGTAAAGATATATCCCGACATGCTTCTACTATCACCATGATCAGATTGAAAGCTGGAGATTGTAAACCCCATAAGTTTTAGATCTGACTCATCATAAATCAACCATTGATCCTTAGTATTTCTTAAATACTAAAGGATAGCTTTAACCACTTTTTAGTGATTTTCTTTAGGATCAGACTGCTATCTACTCACTACTTTTAGTGAGTATGCCACGTCTGATCTTGTATATGTCATGGCGTATATGATAGATCCCACTATCGAAGCATATGGGATTCTACTCATACACTCTCTCTCTTTAGGAGTTGTCAGGCAATCCTTCTTAGATAGAAAAATTTCATGGCCTATCGGAAGATAGCCCTTTTGTTAGGATTTGATGCCTCGAATTCAATTCACAGTAAGAAGATAATCAATTTTTATCACAGTAGTCGGGCGGACTCTAATACGCAGTCGAGCCGACTCTCTCAGGTAGATAGATAGTAGGAGTCTAAGCAAGATACAGTTGAGCCAACTCGACCCCTGATCGAGCTGACTCGATGGAGGTGAACAAAACACGACCGAATTTTTTTGGTTTGGACTCGGATTGTGATTAATCCAAGGGGTCTATAAGAGTTGCGCATGGACCATAGAATTCAGTGGCCATTGAGGGTTGCGATCATAATCTAAAGGTTGAAAAATATTCCAAGACTATATCAAGGACATGTTCGACTCATATTAGGAGAACGAGCCCTGTTAGAACTCTTGTGAACTGTTGAGAAGAGGATTCTCATCCTATTTAAAGGACTAAGATGCTATGGAGCAAAAAAGATGGTGCGTGTGGCGTGAGAGGCATGTAGAAAGGCTCAAGTAGCCATCGAGAGGAGCTTGATAGAGTATTGAGTACGTGCAGCCCATGAGAGAGAAAAGCAATAGGTGCATAGCATCCAACGAGGAGGCTGTGAGGGTAGTGTATCTTGTAGCTTCTATGGGTCTACTTGGAATTTTGAGAGAGCTTTTATGAGGATAGCTTCTAGTTGAGAGAGATTTATGTATGATGAGTTGAGAGTGGGTGTTCTCCTCTTGTACCTACTTTTCTCTTTTATAGTAAATCTTTGCATGTCCCATAGTGGCAAGCCATTAGGCTGATCTATATACTTGATTATTTTCTTATTTTATTTCTTCTTTCTTCCTATCATAATAATTTGATACTAGATCCTTAACAAGCGGTATCAGAGTAGCTAATATCCCAACAGTTTAATATCAGAGTGATTTGATACCACAATAATTGATATCAGAGCCAGATAGTATCGGAGCATAGATTGTAGCAGTGGATAGAGATTGAAGATTATGGAAAAGACAAGCACAATCAAGGTGGAGATCAACAGGTTTAATGGAAAGGGCAATTTCTTCTTATGGCAAGCAAGGGTAAAGGATGTCCTCATCTAGCATGGGTTGATTGATGCTTTCTTGTATGATGAGATGCCAGCCACCATAAAGGTGAAGGATTAAAAGCAGATCCAAATGTAGGTGGTGAGCATGATCTGCTTGTACCTAGTGGATGATGTGGTGATCCATGTACTTGATGAGACTTTTTTGATGGTGCTGTGGTTGAAGCTTGAGGAGTTGTACATGGCAAAGTCACTCACCAATATTCTATTCCATTAGAGGTAGTTCTACCAGCTATGGTTGGACGAAGGTCAGAGTATGCGGGAGCATCTATCTAACTTTTAGAAGATTCTCACCGACCTCCTTAGCATTAGTGAAAAAGTTGAGGAGAAGATCAGGGCATTGGTCTTGCTAGCATCGCTTCTCCCTTCATATGAGTCCTTGGAGACTGCTCTTCTAGTGAGAAAGAGCACCATCAAGATGGACTAGGTCATTACAGCAATACTTTAGAACAAGATTCTCAGGAGGAAGAACCCAACTTCGAGCTCAGATGGTGGTAGCTCAGCTTTGATGGTTTCTAAAGGAGTAGGAGGCAGTAGATGGAGCAATAAAGGATCACAAGGAGGATGATCCAGGTCCAAGATGAGGGATCCTGATAAGATCAAATGCTACAGGTGCGATGAGTTGGGACATCGAGTCAAGAATTTTCCACAACTCAAGGATCGGATGAGGGCTACTGCAGCGATGTCTAGTAGCAAATCAGAGGATGATGTCCTCGAGATATCTGATGAGGTATCTAGTTCTTTCCAATAGTGGATTTTAGATTCTGCATGCATATATCATATTTATTGCAGAAAGGAGTAGTTTGACTTTTTAGAGAGCAGGATGGCACTATTTATTTGCTAGATGGATTGAGCTATGCGATCAGAGGCATTGGGATGGTCAGCTGAAAGATACATAATGGTGCAGTGAAGAGATTAGGGGAGGTCTAATATATATTCGATTTTGAGTAGAATCTTATCTCATTGAGCAGACTGAATTTAAACGACTATAGGTGGATAGCTGGTGATGGAATCCTGAAGGTCATGCATGATGATAGGATGATATTGAAGGAGAAGAAGAAGATAAGAGGATATTATTATCTGGCAGGAAGCCTAGTGCAAGGTTGAGCTTCAGGAGCTAGAGAGAGTCCAGTGCAAGGTGGAGCTCTAGGTGGAGATGGATTGGGCACGAGATGGAAGATTCGAGAGGATGAGAGGAGACATCGTCGAGTGAACTTCCTATTCCTATAAAAGAATTTCCAGAGCAGATCATCAATCAAAGTGGACATAGCCCATGATAAAGGTAGGATCGAGTGGCCTGGCTCGACTCTCATGTTTGCTCATCCATGATCAGCGGGCGTGCCCCAGGGCATGGGGGCGAGATGGATCACATGCTTTCAAAATTAGGTGAAGGCCGAATGTCGAGTCGAGGAAGAGATTGTTAGAATTTGATGCCTCAAACTCGACCCATAGTAAGAAGAGAATCAATTTTTAGTACAGTAGTCGGGTCGACTTTGATATGCAGTCGAGCCGGCTTAGATTGAGATCGAGCCAGCTCGAATCATAGTCGAGCCGACACTCTCAGGTAGATAGATAGCAGGAGCCCAGATGAGATGCAGTTGAGCTTGCTCAATCCCTGACCGAGCTGGCTTGACGAAGGTGATTAGAACATGATGGGATTTTTTCTATTTGAATTTAGATTATAATTAATCCAAGGGGTCTGTGGGAGTTACACGTGGCCCACAAGATCTAACAGCCATGATCTAAAGGTTGAAAAATATTTTAAGACTCGATCAAAGACATGTTCAACTCATATTAGGAGAACGAGCTCTATTAGAACTCCTATGAACCACTGAGAAGAGGATTCTTATCCTATTTAAATGGCTGAGGTGTTGTGGAGCAAAAAAGGTAGTGCGTGTGGCATGAGAGGCATATAGAAAGGCTCAGGCAATCATCGAGAGGAGCTTGGTAGAGCATCGAGTACGTGCAACCCATGAGAGAGAGAAGCAATCGGTAAATAGTATCCGACAAGGAGGCTGTGAGGGCAGAGCATCTTGTAACTTCTATAGGTCTTCTTGAGATTTTGAGAGTGCTTTTGTGAGGGTAGCTTCTAGTTGAAAGAGATTTATGTACGGTGAGTTGAGAGTGGGTATTCTTCTATTATATCTATTTTTCTCTTTCATAGTGAAGCTTTGCATGCCCCATGGAGGTGAGCCTTTAGGCTAATCCGCGTACCTAATTATTTTCTTATTTTATTTCTTCCTTCTTTCGACCGTAATAATTTGGTACTGGATCCTTAACAAGCGGTATCAGAGTAGTTGATATCCCAATAGTTTGGTATCAGAGTAAGTTGATAGCACAACACCTTTTTGGAATTCTCCATGCTGAACCTCTTCAGCACATTATCTATGTATATGGACTAGGATAACCCAAGCATCCTTTTAGATATATCCCTATAGATCTTCATCCCTAGGATATAGGATGCTTCATCCAAGTTCTTCATGGAGAACTGAGATGACAACCAAACTTTTATTCCCTATAGTGTGGTGATGTCATTCCTAATTAAGAGAATGTCATCCACATACAAGACAAGAAATACCACTATTGGACCATTTGCCCATTTATAAATGCAGGACTCTTCTCTATTCTTGATGAAGCTATACATTTTGATCACCTTATCAAAATGCATATTCCAACTCCGAGATGCTTGCTTCAATCCATAAATGGATCTCTGAAGCTTGTGTACCTTAGACTCATATATGGATGTGAACCCCTCAGATTGTATCATATACGCCTGTTCGGTCAGCTCTCCACTCAGAAAAGCTATTTTTACATCCATCTGCTAGATCTCATAAATTAGATGGATAGCTATTGCAAGTATTATCCAAATTGATTTGAGTATTGCCACAGGAAAGAATGTCTCATCATAGTCAATATCATAACATTGATAATATCCCTTGGCAACCAGATGAGCTTTGTAGGTCTACACCTTTCTATCTGTGCCCCTCTTCCTTTTGAAGACCCACTTACATCTAATGGATTTAATCTCTTTGAGTGGGTCAACCAATATCCACACATCATTGACCTTCATGGACTCCATTTTTGACTTCATGGCCTCAAGCCATTTCTCAGAATTAGGTCTCTATATTGCATCCATATAGGTGATTGGATCCTCATTATTCTTACCGAGTTTAATGGGATGACCATCTCAGATAAAGAAACCATAGTATCTGTTTGGCTGATATGGTACTCTACCAGATTGCCTTAATGATGGCATAGATGTCGGTCCTTCTAGCTATTGAACTTCATCAAGTTCAATCTTAGAGGCAATAGTCCCTTCACCAAGGAACTCTTTTTCTAAAAAGATTGCCTTAAGGCTGATGAACATCTTTTATTTTTTAGCATGGTAGAAATAACAATCCTTACTTTCTTTGGGATATCCTATAAACACACACTTATTAGACCGGGGTTCAAGCTTATCTATATGCAAACATTTGACATAGGCTGGACATCCCCAAACACGTAGGTGAGAGAGTGTAGGCCTATGCCCAATCCATATCTCATATCAAATCTTTGTGATAGATTTACTCAGTACATTGTTTAATATATAACATGCAGTCTCTAGAGCATAACTCGAAAATGGAATAGACAGACTAGCAAACCCCATCATGGATTGACCCATGTCTAACAGGGTTTGATTTTTTCTTCTCGATACATCATTACGCTGTGGTGTTCCTAGAGGAGTCCACTATGAGAGAATCCCATTCTCTCCTAGATATGTCCAAAACTCACTAGATAAATATTCACCTCCTCGATCTGATTGAAGAGTTTTAATACTCTTTTCAGTTTATTTTTCTACTTCACTTTGAAATTTTTTGAATATTTTAAATGAATCCGACTTATATTTCATCAGATAGATATATCCATACTTGGATAGATCATCTATGAAAGTGATGAAGTAGAAATATCTACCTCTGGCATCTATGCTCATTAGTCCACATACATCGGTATGTATAAGACCTAAGAGCTCAGTGGCTTTCTCATCTTTTTCAGTAAAAGATGACTTGATCATTTTTTCAAGAAGACAAGACTCACTGGTTGAAAGTAATTCAGAATCACTAACTTCAAGGATTCCCTCTTGGATCAACATGTTTATCCAGTTCTTGTTAATGTAACTTAGCCTACAATGCCATTGGTAGATATCAAAGACATTATCTAATCTAAGATGTTTTCTAGAAGTATACATTACACTCAAAGGCTGTGAGAAAATATAAATACCATTTCTTTGTTATCCTTGCATTATTATAACATCATTCGTAATGATTCACAATAATCTCTCTTTATAGATAAATGATAACCATCTTTGGCCAAAAGGCTAACAAAGATTATATTCATCAGAAAGAAAGGACAATAATGACATTCATTTAAAGAAGTAATATTAGTATTGAAAATAAGTTGAATTATTTTCATAACTAGAACTGGAACAGACCTTCCATCTCCAACACTCAGGAATCACTCATTATTTTCAAATCTTCTACTAATTTGAGATCCTTGTAATGTATTGCAAATATATACTAGACTTTCGATATCTAATCCCAAGTAGAAGTATCATTGATAAACATCATAAATTTACCAATAAATATATTAATTTATTAATTAATTCATATTAATTTTTAAGAATTATCAATCAATTTATATATAATTTTTGAAAAATTCATATTTTTATTAATTGAAAAATTAATTAAAAAATAATAAAAATTAGAAAATAAAATTTTATAATCAATGGAAAGAGCTCATTTTTTTGATCATAACGAAATAAGTTTAGAGCAAAACGAAGCTAAAATGGAAAGATATGAATTTCTAAAGGAATAAAATAAAAAAATTTAAATAAAAAAAATAACATACGGCTCAAACGGCTCAAGCCGCCACGCCGTAGCAGCCGACATGTCCAAACGTGCTGAGCCAAGCCAACCAAGCCGGTGCGCCAAGCCATCTAAGCTAGCCGACTCAAGCCCAGAAGCCATCAGCCGGTCTACAGAACAGTATGGACCGCCAGCTCAGCAGACACCGACGAATCAGAGCCTGCCATGTGGTAGACCTAGACTTCTAAAGGATTTATAGAAAATTCATCGTGGCTCACAGGGCATTTTAGTCTTTTCATCTATCAATAGAAAGTGATGATTGGTTGGGGTGCACGATGTGGCCGGTCCACGCGGTCCATGGGAACAGTAAATGCACGATCGTGCGGTGATGGTTATTTGTAGTCAGGATCGGACGGTCAGGTTCTTTTTCGATTGTTAATTTCATCCGGATTGCCATCGAATGGCAATGCCTGATTCCATCTTCGAATCGATGGTCCAGAAGGCTCCCGATGGTGATCAAACTCTCAGGCACGTGATCAACGGTGTAAATTCCTCCATCAAGCACGATCCAATGGTTAGAAATTAATACGACTTGATCTGGGCCATTACACGTCTATTTTTGGTATTTTTGGAATCGGATCACCATCCAATAGCTAGAACTAAAAGATCTCAATAGGGGCTATTTTAATCCGAATTTCACTCAGATTTCTTCCTATTTTCATGATTAAAACAACCCTTAGTCCCACATTGCCTCCAGAAAAAATATCTAGCCTCCCTAGCTTTATAAAAAGGACCCAGGCCTTCAAAAATTAACATCTTCGATCAAGGTGAAGCTTTAGTACAAGGCGAAGCCAGGCTATGGGTTAAAAGCTGCTTCAAAGCAATGGGTGCCGAGAAGAAGAGCTGGGCTTCTACACCATCTTTCTGCCAATGTCGATCCATGATTAGAGATCAGCTTATTTTAATTTCTTCTTTTTATGTATTTAAATTATGAAATTTTAGTTAATGCAATATTTATTTTTATGTTTTTCAATTTTATGCTCTTTATTTTTATTATAATTTAATTTTTATATTTTAATTATTGCTTTTTATTTTTCTGCAAGTAGATGCTAAGATCTAACTAGTAGATCTTAGTACCAAGTTTACTTTTCTACATAATTTAATTTTTACTTCATAATTTTAATTTCCGACTTCAAAATCTATTTTTAAATTTTTTTCTTTTTTTAAAAAAAAATTAATAATTTTAAATCTAAAAACACTACCTTTCTTGTGGATTCGATCTGACTCACTACTATCTATGCATTTTTAATTATTTTAAGAAGTTGGATTAAACTGATAAATGTGGTGTCTTAACGACAACATCGCATTTCTATCAAGTTTTTGGCACCATTGCCGGAGACTCCCACCGACCTTACACTTACCTGGCTAGTTGATTGGCTAATCCTACACTTGAAGGGCTTGAAGGTGACCTTGACAGTTAGGAGCTGTCTAGATCTAGGACAACCTTTGGTCAGGATTGATTGATCAACTTGATTGCTAACCAATATCAAACCTAATTAAACCTAATTCTTTTCTCTCTTCTTAGGACCTCTTCTTTAAAACTCTTCTTTCTCCTATAAAAATAAAAAAAATAAAATAAAATAAAAATTAAATTTAACTAACTAAAAAAATATTAGAAATAATAATAAATTAAATTAATAAATAAAATAATTAATTTTTAATATAATAAAATAATAAAAAATATATAAAAAAATTCTAAAAATTTTTTTTGAACGACACGTTAGGGTTACACTAGTGCATGCACGGTAGAAAATCGCGTTACTAGATCTAGTTGAATCCAACCATAAAATTAAAAGGCTAAATTGTATTAAACTCGATAACCAAATGGCTAAAAATTTTAGAGAACCACCTAAGTAGATGAAGAAATATTTTATTCCTTCCATCTATAACCCATCGACTTGTATCCAATTACCTAAAATTCATGCTACTCAATATGAGATCAAGCCGACTACAATCCAGATGCTTCCATCTTTTTATGGGAACATCAGTGAAGATCTTTATAAACATCTAGATGAATTTTTAGAAATCTGCTCTACGGTGAGAATTCAAAATTTAACTAATGATGCCCTTAGACTAATTTTATTTCTCTTATCATTAAAAGACAAAGCCAAGTACTAGCTTGGGACAATAGGGAGATCAATTAAAACTTTGGCTGACTTGCAAAGTGAATTTCTTAAAAAAATTTACCCCATAGGCCGAACCAATACTATGAGGCGAGCTATCACTGGATTTGCTCAGCTTCCAGGGGAACAGATTCATGAGTCATGGGAGAGACTTAAGGAACTTCTTAGAAAATGCCCACAACATGGTTTGTCTAAGTGGTAAATAGTTCAAGCTTTCTATGAGGGTTTAGGAGACCAATACAGATAGATAGTAGATGCATCCTATGGAGGTGCATTCATGAACAAGAGTGAGGACGAAGCCTATACCTTATTTGAAATCCTAAGTGAAAACTCAATTAACCATGCTTTGTTGTCTTTCCACCAAACCTGGGTAGGGATCCATGAATTTAAACATCTAAAATCTAGTCATAAGACTGATTTAAATTTGATAAATAAAGTGGATTTTCTTGCTCAAAAATTAGATCAAGTTCTAACCCTAGGTCAACAATCTCCTACACAATTTACATCATCTTCTAATTATCAGAAGATTTGTTCAATCTATGCTAGCCCAACCCATCATGTGAGTGAATGTCCTATGACTGCACAGTTTTCATCTTTTATCCAAGAACAAGTCCAAGCTGCTAAAGGCTACTCTAAGCTGGTTAATGATCCGTTTTTAAATTCATATAATCCAGATTGGAGCGACCATCATAATTTTTCTTGGACATCTCAACAGACTCAAGCTCAGACCCAAATTTTATTGGTACAAAATTATCAAAATAGATTCCAATACCAAAATTATGCCTATAATAGAGGTCAGCCTAGTAAGCCTTTCTAGCCATCATATGATAATCAGCCCTCATACCCACCTCCTCAACAGACCAATCTAGCTGATGATAGATTTAACCAACTTCAACAATTGATTCTGACTTAATAGCAATCTATCGCCAGACTAGAAGATCAAATAGGATAATTAGTTGAGTCTAACACGAGGAGAAAACTAGATCAACTATCAAACCTACCAATTTCAAACAATCCACCTAATATCCACCAACCACTTGGACCAAGTTATCAATTTAATGTCTCACTTAAGAATCCCCAATCTGAGAATACCAAAGTAATTTCTGAACTTAAAAGCTATAGGATTCTTATGGACCCATACCAAGACCAGGTGAGAGAGGCTAGTACTGATGCTAGCCAAAATAAAAATTTAGAGAAATTGGTTAGTACTGAGACTAACCACATAGAAGAACCCGAGCCAGGAATTAATACTGATGCTGGTTCTAGTTTAAATGAGATAGAAATAGGAAAAAAGAGAATAGATGATTTATCCAAAACTTATAAACCTAAAATCCTATTCTCTTTAATCCTAGAAGCCGATTCTTCTTACAAAAATCAAGAGGCATGTAATGAAGATAGTCAATAGAGTTGTTTTAAGCAAGATCATATTAATTTACCTCCAAAATTAAAATTATTTTTTATCACCATTCTAGCACCTAATGAATCAAACTTAACTTCTAATATAAAAAAAACTCCATTCATGAGCATTTTAGAAGAACAAATAGGAAGAAATTCTTAATAAACATGGGTCTAAGAATGGGATCGTACAAATTATGTCCCTAAAATTAACAATAATTATATCAATAATAGAATTATAAAAATCAACTTTCTAAGATTAGCAATCCAAAACCATTGAAATTTATCAATCCAATATTTGACATAGAATAGTTAAGCTGCATTGTGTCTGG
>QRFJ01001277.1:453102-653416 GCA_006176705.1 Cocos nucifera
TATAAAAAAATTCTAAAAATTTTTTTTGAACGACACGTTAGGGTTACACTAGTGCATGCACGGTAGAAAATCGCGTTACTAGATCTAGTTGAATCCAACCATAAAATTAAAAGGCTAAATTGTATTAAACTCGATAACCAAATGGCTAAAAATTTTAGAGAACCACCTAAGTAGATGAAGAAATATTTTATTCCTTCCATCCTATAACCCATCGACTTGTATCCAATTACCTAAAATTCATGCTACCCACTATGAGATCAAGCCGACTACAATCCAGATGCTTCCATCTTTTTATGGGAACATCAATGAAGATCTTTATAAACATCTAGATGAATTCTTAGAAATCTGCTCTACGGTGAGAATTCAAAATTTAACTAATGATGCCCTTAGACTAATTTTATTTCTCTTATCATTAAAAGACAAAGCCAAGTACTAGCTTGGGACAATAGGGAGATCAATTAAAACTTGGGCTGACTTGCAAAGTGAATTTCTTAAAAAAATTTACCCCATAGGCCGAACCAATACTATGAGGCGAGCTATCACTGGATTTGCTCAGCTTCCAGGGGAACAGATTCATGAGTCATGGGAGAGACTTAAGGAACTTCTTAGAAAATGCCCACACCATGGTTTGTCTAAGTGGTAAATAGTTCAAGCTTTCTATGAGGGTTTAGGAGACCAATACAGATAGATAGTAGATGCATCCTATGGAGGTGCATTCATGAACAAGAGTGAGGACGAAGCCTATACCTTATTTGAAATCCTAAGTGAAAACTCAATTAACCATGCTTTGTTGTCTTTCCACCAAACCTGGGTAGGGATCCATGAATTTAAACATCTAGAATCTAGTCATAAGACTGATTTAAATTTGATAAATAAAGTGGACTTTCTTGCTCAAAAATTAGATCAAGTCCTAACCCTAGGTCAACAATCTCCTGCACAATTCACATCATCTTCTAATTATCAGAAGATTTGTTCAATCTATGCTAGCCCAACCCATCATGTGAGTGAATGTCCTATGACTGCACAGTTTTCATCTTTTATCCAAGAACAAGTCCAAGCTGCTAAAGGCTACTCTAAGCTGGTTAATGATCCATTTTTAAATTCATATAATCCAGATTGGAGCGAACCATCATAATTTTTCTTGGACATCTCAACAGACTCAGGCTCAGACCCAAATTTTATTGGTACAAAATTATCAAAATAGATTCCCAATACCAAAATTATGCCTATAATAGAGGTCAGCCTAGTCAGCCTTTCCAGCCATCATATTATAATCAGCCCTCATACCCACCTCCTCAACAGACCAATCTAGCTGATGATAGATTTAACCAACTTCAACAATTGATTCTGACTCAACAGCAATCTATCGCCAGACTAGAAGCTCAAATAGGATAATTAGTTGAGTCTAACATGAGGAGAGAACTAGATCAACTATCGAACCTACCAATTTCAAACAACCCACCTAATATCCACCAACCACCTGGACCAAGTTATCAATTTAATGTCTCACTTAAGAATCCCCAATTTGAGAATACCAAAGTAATTTCCTGAACTTAAAAGCTATAGGATTCTTATGGACCCATACCAAGATCAGGTGAGAGAGGCTAGTACTGATGCTAGCCAAAATAAAAATTTAGAGAAATTGGTTAGTACTGAGACTAACCACATAGAAGAACCCGAGCCAGAAATTAGTACTGATGCTAGTTCCAGTTTAAATGAGATAGAAATAGGAAAAAAGAGAATAGATGATTTACCCAAAACTTATAAACCTAATGTCCTATTCCCTTCAACCCTAAGAAGCCGGTTCTTCTTACAAAAATCAAGAGGCATGTAATGAAATATCAATGGAGTTATTTAAGCAAGATCACATTAATTTACCTCCAGAATTAAAACAGCCTTTAGTCACCATTCCAGCACCCATTGAATCAAACTTAACTCCTAAAACTCCATTCATGAGTATTTTAGAAGAACAAATAGGAGAAATTCTTAATAAACATGGGTCTGAGAATGGGAATCACAAATTATATCCCTAAAATTAATAATGAATATATCAATAATGGAATTATAAATCAACTTTCTGAGATTGGCAATCCAAAACCATTGGAAATTTGTCAATCCAATATTTGACACAGGATAGTAAGCTGCATTGTGTCTGGCTGAAGACGGTAAACTTAGCGCTTGTTGGGAGGCAACCCAATATTTAGTTTTTATCTAATTTATCTTTTTAGTTTATTTTCTTTTTAGGATAATTTGAATAAGTTGGAGGGAGAGCTCAAATTTTCAAAGGCATGTGCTGGACCAAAAATATACTGAGTCAGGTGTATTCTTTCATGTTCTTTATTACATCCTTTATTTTTTTTCTTCTCCATTGAGGATAATGTCGATTAAGTTGGGGGAAGAAAAATAAAAATTTTAAAATTTTAAGTCCTCAAAAAAGTTAGTATTTAGTATTTAGACACCTGATTATGCTTAAGAATCGAATTAAACTAAGCATTTTTAAAAAAAATTGATGCACAGATCAGAGAATCTATGAGATATTGAGGAATCAAGTATTAAGAAAATTCAATAAAGAGTTAAGTCTAGAACATAAAAAGTTTTTTCTTGGAGCATTTCTAATTATTTCTACTAGCATCAAAGAAAAGTCTACTTTTTATAGGCTTGTGTAGGATAACTATACGTTTCTTCATATAACAAATTTATTTTAATAAAATAGTTTCCAAGTACTTCTCACTGAGTAACCGGGCCTCTTTGCCTAAGCAAGCATTGAGTTTCGCATCAAAAGGTGGGAAGGGCAAAGAAGCTCGTTGTAAAGCTAGTCTTAACTCGTAGCCTATTTGATTCGAGCTAGTAAGCCCGAGGGGTATTCTATACCTAGTGCCCTAAAGCCAACTGATTTGGAAGTCATTGGCCCAAGACTCGCTACATGGATCAAATAGAAAGCTTAAGGAGTTAAGACACTCAATAGTGGTACAACGTTAAAAAAAAAAAAAAAAAAAATATTGGTTTCCCACCGAGTAATCCGGGTCCCGTTGCCTAAGTAAGCAATGATATTCACATCAAAAAGTGGATAATGTAAAAATAAAAATCAATAAATGAAGGATGGAAGTAGCAATACACTTGTCCTATATGAAAGTTTAGACAAATCAGAGATAAAGGTGGGATAATTTAGAAAAAGTTCTAGAAAAATTTAATGCTTCTTTACTTAATTTTTCTATTGATAAGTATTAATACTCTAATGATATATCTCACTTAAGCTCTACTAAATATCAATGGCCATTTTGAAAACTGCTTAGGTAAAATTCGAAACTCTAAAGTTAAAAAGATATTTAAAACTAAATTCTTTCTTTACTCGAGGACGAGCAAAGCTTAAGTTGGGGGGTGTGATAAGCATCATAAATTCACCAATAAAAGTATTAATTTATTAATTAATTTATATTAATTTTTAAGAATTATTAATCAATTTATATATAATTTTTGAGAAATAGATATTTTTATTAATTAAAAAATAATAAAAATTAAAAAATAAAATTTTATAATCAATAGAAAGAGCTCATTTTTTTGATCATAACGAAATAAGTTTGAAGCAAAACGAAGCTAAAATGAAAAAGATATGAATTTTTAAAGAAATAAAATAAAAAAAATTTAAATGAAAAAATAACATACGGTTCAAATGGCTCAAGCTGCCACGCCGCAGCAGCCAGTGCGTCCAAATGCATTGAGCCAAGCCAACCAAGCTGGTGCACCAAGCCAACCAAGCTGGCGCACCAAGCCATCCAAGCTAGCCGACACAAGCCCAGAAGCCATCTGTCTACAGAATAGTATAGACCGCCAGCTAAGCAGACACCGACGAATCAGAGCCTACCACGTGGTAGACCTAGACCCCTAAAGGGTTTACAAAAAATTCATCGTGGCTCATAGGGCATTTTGGTCTTTTCATCTATCAATAGAAAGTGCTGATTGATTGCGGTGCACGATGTGGACGGTCCACGCGGTCCATGGGAATAGTAAACGCGCAATCGTGCGATGGTGGTTGTTTGCGGTCAGGATCAGATGGTCAGGTTCTTTTTCGATTGCTGATTTCAGTCGAATCGCCATTGGACGGCAGCACCTAATTCCATCTTCGATCCGACGGTCCAGAAGGCTCCCGACGGCGATCAAACTCTCAAGTGCATGATCAACGGCATAAATTCCTCCATCAAGTGCGATCCAACGGTCAAAAATTAATCCGACTTGATCTTGGGCCATTACACATCTATTTTTGATGATTTTTGGAAGCATTGGATTCACCATTGAACGGCCAGAATTTTACCAGGCTTAGAGACTCATATCAGGGGCTATTTTAATTCAAATTTCACTTCGAAATTTCTTCCTATTTTGATGATTACAAAGGCAATCCTTAGTCCCACATTGCCTGCAGAAAAAATATCTAGCCTCTCTAGCTCTACAAAAAGGACCCAGGCCTTCAGAAATCAACATCTCCAATCAAGGTGAAGCTTTGGTATAGGGCAAAGCCAGGCTATGGGTTAAAGGCTACTTCAAAGCAACGGGTGCCGAGAAGAAGAGCTGGGCTTCTACACTATCTTTCTACCAATGTTGATCCAAGATTAGAGATCAGCTTATTTTAATTTTTTTTTATGTATTTAAATTATAAAATTTTAATTAATATAATATTTATTTTTATGTTCTTTAATTTTATGCTCTTTATTTTTATTGCAATTTAATTTCTATATTTTAATTATTGCTTTTTATTTTTCTACAAGTAGGTGCTAAGATCTAACTAGTAGATCTTAGTACCAAGTTTACTTTTCTGCATAATTTAATTTTCACTTCGCAAATTTAATTTTTGACTTCAAAATTTATTATTAAATTTATTATTTTTTTAAAAAAAAAATCAAAGATTTTAAATCTAAAAACACTACCTTCCCTATGGATTCAACCCGACTTACTACTATCTATGCATTTTTAATTATTTTAAGAAGTTAGATTAAACTTGTAAACACGATGTCTTAACAACAACATCATGTTCCTATCAATCATAAATAGAAAAATTATAATGTGTTATCATATAATATTCTTGATCAGCAACTGCTTGCTTATCTCTCTTATTCAGCCTATTGGGGTCATGAAAATCAAGATACTGAGGATAGTTCCTCTTCCAATGCTTCTACTTTTTATAGTGAAAGCATTCTGCCAGATCTAGATTATTCTTGGATCTTATGTTTAAACTAGATATAGAGGCCCCACACGAACCATTTCATGCTGCTGAACAACATTCAACTTTTGATACTTATTATCGAAGTTGGATCCCATAAGTTTATCACTATCTAACAATAAATAAAGCAACATGGTTTGGGTTTAACTGCATAAAGGAGAACCAATAGTCTAATTAGTAATTGATTTATTAAACCTAAAGATTTGGACTTTAATCAAAAGATTCTCCTACTATTTTATTCGAGCTAGTAGCCTCTACCTCCAATTCGAGAAATTAGTGGGTACTAGAATCCACATAGATTGCACATAAGCCCAACTATGGTTGGTTAACCCATGTACATCTAACGATACATAAATAATTATTTCTTTAAATAATTTTTAGTAATTTAATTTTGTCCCAGATTTTTTTTAGTAGGCTAGGGCCTTCACTAAAAGTTTCAATTAGGTCCAACCATTAACATGATCATACTTGATCTATCTAACTAATGAATGATTAAGTCCAACTAAGGTTGGTCAACCAAATCACCATTTAGAGAGATGCAGTCAAAAAATTATATTATGAATAATAATTTTATTAGTGAATAAGCACTAGGCCTATGGGCCTCCAATGATTATCCAATTAATGGACTCATTATCATCAACTTAAGGGGAGGCTATGATCTAGTTATCACCATAATATTTTATTTTAAGAACCTAATAATTTTAAAAAAATTTAATTTTAAGAAAGAAAAATGATCAGATGAACCAGCTTGTCATGATCCTCCCACTGGCTTCACCAAGTCAGCTTAAGAGAGACCAATAATAAGCTGGTCAAGGAGTACCTAAATCAGTCACACTGATTTACCTAGCTGGCATAGGTCAGCTTAAATAGTCAAGTGATCTGATCAAAACATAATTTTACCAAGAGGCCAGGTAAGTTCAATTAGTGAGAGGGTCTGCCAAAGCTTGCCTTATATACCATCAAAAATGGCTAGGTAAGCGGGCTGCCAATTAAAGAACTCCGATTTGGTTTATCTTAGACACCAACTGGTTTAATTAGTCTTGATTAGATCAACTTAATAGTTCATGCTAGACCACATAGCCAAGAATCAAGTCTATCTTAGATCTCGTTAAAGACATGGATTTGACCAACTATAACTATTGTAATTGATCTAAAGAATCCTTAACCTAATCTATGACAACAATAGATTTAGTCAATTCTCTAATTAAGTCCATTCTTTAATCTAACTCTAGGTCTAACCTAAATAATGGATCTAATCTCCACTAACCCATTTAACTTAATGTGTTATGATTTGTCTCTTAGGATCTTCAATTCACAATCCTAGATCCTATTCAAACAAATTCTTAATTCTTAATTAAGTTTTGTACTGAAGGTTGGGGTTTGGCTTTTTGAAAATAAATTTTATATTTATAATATATTTTTATAATATGATTCTATAAACCAAGTTGCATGTTTGATTCATAATCAATATGCAAATAAGATAAGCATGAAACTACTTTAGATCTAATCTAAATAGATTCATATAATTGAAATAGTTTCAACTCCAATCAATCATAAATTACCTTAGATCAAATCTAACATATTTATGATGATTAAAATTATATTAAAATATTTTAATCAAATTATAAAATCTCTTAGATTTAATCTAAAATTTTATGATCAATATTTTAGATTAGCACGTACTAGGACAACCTCTCCACTGTAAGTGACAAACCTTACAGCAAGACAACCTAATAATCAGTCCATGCAATCTAAAATTTTTATTTTTAAATCTATAATTCTTTTAAATTTAATAAATTATAAATAAAATTAGATTATATCTAATAAATTTATAAGTAAATAGATCTATACGAATAAGGACAATCTCTCTACTGTAAGAGGTAAACCTTATAGTAGGACAACCTTATAATCAATTCATGTGATCATAATTTTTTTTAATTTTAGATTTAATAATTAGATTATAAATTAAATTTAATCTAAAAAGTTATCTAAATATATAGAAATGATCATGTAATAATGAACTTAGGCTCTGATACCAATTGAAAGAACTAGATCTAGGATTTCAAGGCTAGATCTTGAAACTTTTTCAAGATCAGGCAGTGGAAGACTAAAATAAATCAAAATTTATTCATAAAAATTAGAGAACCTCTAGATCTATGATTTTATTATATAATTATAGCATGAGATTAAATCAAAAATTAAAAATAATAGAAAGAAAAGCATGTTGATCATATCATCAACATGCATTTACACTACATCTAATGTAGGTATATAATAATAGATCAAATCAATATTACCTATGCAAGTTAGATATTCTAACTTACTGATCTAGACTGAAGGATGAAGCTCCAAGCTGCACATGCATCTGGCCTCTAAGAGACATCCACACAAGCCCACGAACCCCAATCAGAAGTTTGATGCAGAAAATCAGCAAAATATGCTAGGACTATGCTAATCCTTCTTCGACGATCGATCTGGTGCTTCCTTTTTCAAGACTTAGATACTCCAAAAAATTAGAAGAAAAAGAAGAGACTTTCGATCGAAAACAACACTCAAAAATCTCTATGAACGAGGAGGAGAAAGGAAGAGCAAAAGAACCTTAGAAGAAAACCCTCTTCTTCTTTTCTTTTCTCTCACCTAAACACTTAGATTTGTGTCTATGAAATCCCCATGCCTCAAGGGTCTCTCTCTTTCATTTTCACATGCCCAAGAGCCCTCTTAATGATCTACAATTCACAAAAAAATTAGCCCATAATTTATTTTAAATAAAGAGATATGGAAGAATCCTTGTCTAGGTCAAATACCTAGACAAGGAATGTCCAAATTAGGCAAGACAAGGGGCGCCCAACTCTTTGGCGCCCCCTCCTTTTACTTTGGTGTGGACCATCCCTGTTTATTGCACAAAAAGTATCCTATTTCCAACAAAAAATTTAGGAGAAAATAGAAAGTGGGTGGCACTTTATGGGAGGAGTTTTAGTTTGTTAGGATTCTATCTTATAGAATTCAAAACCACAACAACTTGCCTTCTATTTGTTGGGAATATGTCCCAAAGCCAATCGTCAGCATGTTGATAGTTGGGCTATATATTTATAATTGTATATGAATTATAAATTAATAAAATTTATTTTAGCATTTTTTATCATAAAATCTATTATCTTCTAATGAACTCTTGTGTTGTGATAAAGTCCTTAGGACTATCAAGATTCGACAAAGAAGGATTTGTCGTTTAGTCCTAAAATTGTTCACGAGCAAAAGATACGTTGTTACTTAGGACGACAATATTTATCGAGTATAGATCATTATGTGCCATATAAATTGGTTGTTCTCGTAACCAAGGAATTTTGAGACACTAGTATGGTATGCAAGTGAGATATATCGGTACATCTGCACTGAACGTGATCAACTCCAGAGCTTTTCTTCTGTCAAGATTAGCCCTGAAGGATATGGGTATAAGTGTTCCTTAGATCTGAGACCACCATGATGACTTGCAAGCAACTCACTATACTTAGGTACCAAACTATCTGAATTTCTAATTTAGTGACGAAAGGCCACTAGGTGCAGTCAAGTACTTGGCTTATTGGTGTGTGAGTCGAGATGGGATTGATCCTCCAAGTGTTGGAGCAAGTGCATCATTGTATTTCAATTTAGCAAATCCTCAATCAGGGTAGTCCATATGATGGATGCTAAATTTTGAAATACACTGTGGATAAATTTTAGGATTGATAGTAAATCCTAAATCATCTTTTGAGCATCGAGGTCAAGGGGATGAATTACCCTTGCGGATATAGTTTTCATATAATTCTTCCCCTTGACCACAATGCTCGTAGGACACATCAGAGTTCAATTGTCAACTTTGATCAGGTTGTCCACATTATATTTCAAAATACCAAATCCATCTGATGGATTATCCTGGCCAAAGTTTTGCCATTTTGAAATACAGTGATACATTCTTCTCCAACTGTTGGAGTGGTCAATTTCATCTTGATCACACTCAAACTTTGCAAGTACATAACTATGCCCAAAAGTTTTCTATTGCTGAATTAGAAATTCAGTTAGTCTAGTACCAAAGCATAGTGAGTTGCTTGCAAGTCACTAAGGTGATCTCAGGTCTAAGGGATACTTATACCTATATCCCATCAGAGACATTCTCGATAGTAGAATGCTCTAGAGTTGGTCACGTTCAATGACGATATATTCATACATCTTATCTGTATGTCATACCAGTATCTCCACACACCTTGGTTAAGAGGACAACCAACCTATATGGCATATAGCGACCTATGGTCTATAGACGCTGTCGTCCTAATTAACAGTCTATTATTTGATCGTGAATAAATTTAAGGACTAATTGATAAATCCTTTCTTTATCAAAACTAAATAGTCCTAAGGACTTCATCACAATAATGGAGTTCATTGAAAGATCCAAACTTGTGAAGAAAAAAGATGCCAAAATATATTTCATTAATTAATAAATCAGTTATAATATCTCAACCATCAACAGGCTAAGGATTGGCTTTGGGACATAATTTCCAACAACTCCCACTTATCCTAAAGCCACTCGGCATAGTATCTAATATCCATCTTCGATTTATGGTTGTCGAACTTCTTGATTGCCAGGACTTTAGTGAAGGGGTCGGCTAGGTTCTTCTTTTCATCGATTTTCTAAAGGTCGATGTCACCACGATCCATATCTCACGGACCAAATAGAAGCGGCACAAAATGTGCTTTGTTCACTGGTGTGTCTTCAGTTCCTTTGCTTGAGCTATGATGCCAATGCTGTCGCAGTAGAGTAGGACTGGACCATCAGTGGAGGGTGCTACTCCGAGCTCGGTGATGAACTTCCTCAGCCACATAATTTTCTTTGCTCCATCTGATGCTGCCATGTACTCTACTTCGCAAATAGAGTCAGCCACTATAAGCTACTTGAAACTTTTCCAGCAGATGGTTCCACCATTTGGAGTAAAGATATACCCCAACATACTTTTACTATCATCATGATCAGATTGAAAGCTGGAGTCTGTAAACCCCATAAGCTTCAGATCTGACTCACCATAAACCAACTATTGGTCCTTAATATTTCTTAAATATTTAAGGATGATTTTAACCACCTTCCAATGATTTTCTTTAGGGTCAGACTGGTATCTACTCACTACTCTTAGTGAGTATAACACATCTAATCTCGTACATGTCATTGCATACATAATAGACCACACTACTGAAGCATATGAAATTCTACTCATATGCTCTCTCTTCAAGAGTTGTTGGACAATTCTTCTTAGAGAGAGAAATTTCTTGGCCTATCGAAAGATAGCCCTTTTTGGAATTCTCCATGCTGAACCTCTTCAGTATAGTTTCTATGTACGTGGACTGGGATATACCAAGCTTCCTTTTAGATCTATTCCTATAGATCTTCATCCCTAGGATGTAGGATGATTCACCCAAGTCCATCATGGAGAACTATGATGATAACCAGACTTTTATTCCTTGTAGTGTAGGAATGTCATTCTTGATTAAGAGAATATTGTCCACGTATAAGATAAGGAACACCACTACTGAGCCATTTGCCTATTTGTAAATATAGGGTTCTTCTTTGTTCTTAATGAAGCCATACATTTTGATCAATTCATCAAAATGCATGTTCCAACTCCGAGATGCCTGCTTCAATCCATAAATGGATCTCTAAAGCTTGCACACCTTGGACTCATCTATGGATGTGAACCCTTCAGGTTGTATCATATACACCTCTTGGGTCAACTCTCCATTTAGGAAAGCTACCTTCACATCCATCTATCAGATCTCATAGTCTAGATGGGCAGCAATGGCAAGTATGATCAAAATGGACTTGAGCATTGGTACAGAGGAGAACGTCTCGTCATAGTCAATACCATAACATTGATGATACCCCTTGGCAACCAGATGGGCTTTATAGATCTCCATCTTTTTGTCTGTGCCCCTCTTTCTTTTGAAGACCCATTTACATCTAATGGGTTTAACCCCTTCAGGTGGGTTAACTAATGTCCATACATCAATGACCTTCATGGAATCCATTTTGGATCTCATGGCTTCTAGCCATTTCTCAGAGTCGGGTCTCTCCATCGCATCCAAATAAGTGATCGTGTACTCATCGTTCTCATCGAGTTCGATGGAATCACTATCCTAGATCAAGAATCCATAGTATCTATCTAGATGGCGGGGTACTCTATCGGATCACCTTAATGGTGCAGGTTCACTAGGCTTTGGATCTGATCTGATCAAATCCAACTTAGGTTCAATATTCTGTGTCGGACTTTCTACCTGCTGAACTTCATCAAGTTCAACCTTAGAGATAACAGTTCCTTCATCAAGAAACTTCTTTTTCAAAAAGATTGCCCTAAGGCTGACGAACACCTTTTGTTTATTAGCATGGTAGAAATAGTATCCTTTGATCTTTTTTGGGTATCCTATGAACGTACACTTGTCAGACCTAGGTCCAAGTTTATCTGTAACTAACCATTTAACATAAGATGGGCACCCCCAAATCCTAAGATGTGAAAGTGCTGGCTTACGCCCTGTCCATATCTCGTATGGTGTTTTAACTATAGACATACTTGGAATCCTATTTAATAGATAACAAGCCGACTCGAGTGCATATCCCTCGAAAGATATCGACAAGCTGGCAAATCCCATCATGGATCGGATCATATCTAACAGAGTCTGATTCCTCCTTTCAGACACACCATTATACTATGGTGTTCCAGGAGGAGTCCATTGGGAGAGAATTCCATTCACTCCTAGATATGTGAGAAACTCACCAAAAAGATATTCTCCTCCTCGATCAAATCAAAGAGTTTTAATACTCTTTCCAATTTCTTTTTCTACTTCACTTTGAAATCGTTTGAACATTTCAAAAGAATCCGACTTATGTTTCATCAGATAGACATATCCATATCTAGATAGATCATCTATGAAAGTAATGAAGTAGACATATCCACCTCTGGCACTTGTGCTTATTGGTCCATATACATCAGTATGTGATAGATCTAAAAGCTCATTAGCTCTCTCAACTTTTTCAGTAAAAGATGACTTGGTCATTTTACCAAGAAGATAGGACTCATAGGTTGGAAGTGATTCACAATCATTAACTTCAAGGATTCCCACCTGAGTCAAGCTGTTTATCCTATTCTTGTTTATATGACCTAGCCTGTAGTGCCACAAGTAGATATCCAATACAATATCTAATCTAGGATACTTGCCAATAGAATAGACTACATTAATAGGTTATGATAACATATATATACCATTATTTAATTATCCATAGAAAGTAGTAACATCATTCACAATGACATTACAAACTCATTTCTTTATTAAAATTTCATAATTGTTCATGGCCAAAAGGCCTATAGAAATGATATTTAAAAAGAGATTAGGATAGAAATGACAATCACTGAGAACAACGGTCTGAGATTCAAATATAAGTTTCAAAATTTTTAAAGCTAGAACTGAAACTGGTCTTCCATCTTCAATGTTCAGAAATCTCTCACCTTGCTCGAATCTTCTACTGACCTGCAACTCCTGCAACTAATTGCAAATATGGTAAGGGCTACCGATATCCAATACCCAGTCAATAATATCATAAATAAAAAAATTGCAAGGAGTTATCATATAAATACCTTGACCAGCAATAGCTTGCTTCTTTCTCTGCCTGTTCGGATCCAGGAAGATAATGTACTGAGAACAGTTCCTCTTTTAGTGCCCTCGTTTCTTGCAAAAGAAGCATTCAACTTGACTCTTATTGGGCTTGGTCTTTGGGGTTTGAGCCTACATAGGTGTCTTAGCATTAACATGCACCTTCTTGGCTTTCTTCTTGTTGTTCTTCTTCTCTTTTTCAAAGGATCGAGAACGAGAAAACGAACCTCCCACTAAGTTCACCGACTCCTTATGGAGTTGGTGATCCTTCTCAAAGTTCTGAAGTAACCCCAGTAATCCGTTGTAGTCCACTTCAGACTTTGACATTCTATAATATGTAAGAAATAGGAGATAAGACTTGGGCAGTGAGTTCAGTATTGCATCTTTCCCAAGTTGTTTGTGCAAGGAAAAGCCGAGCTTGCTCAAGCGCTCAATCATGTACAATACATGATCAGTGATAGAAGCACCATCCCGCATTCTAGCATTGAAGATGGCACAACTAGTCTTGTGTCTCTCTACGTCATCGGGTGTGCCAAAAGAATCCTCCAACACTTGGAGTATTTTATTTGGCAGAGCTATCTCAAACTTGTGACTGAACTAATCGATCATCATAGCCAGTATAATGTAGCGCACCATGGTTCAATCACTGAGCCACTTCTGATATGTGTCTCTGACTGTTCCACATACATTGACAACTGACTCCTCAGGTGCATGATCCGTCAGCACATATAGGATCCGTTCATGCACTAGAATAATCATCAATTTTTGATACCAGCTACCAAAGTTGGATCGCACCAACTCATCATTGTCTAACAATGATCGGAGCGATAGAAAAGTGGCCATGTCTGTACAAAGGAAAACCAAAACCTAATTAGTAATTGATTCATTAAACCTAAAGATTTGGACTTTAATCAAAAGGTTTCTTCCACTATTTTATTCGAATTGGTAGCCTCCACCTCCAATTCAAGAAATTACCCTAATTCCTTAGTGGATGCTAGAATTCACATAGACTATACACGAGCCCAACTTTGGTTGGCCCACCCATGTACATCTAAGGATAGGTTCATAATCAATTATTTCTCCAAATAATTTTCAGTAATTAAATTTTGCCCCAGGCCCTAATCAGTTGGCTTTGGCCTTCTCAGAAAAGGGTCCAGTTAGGTCCAACCATTAACATGATCATACTTGGCCAATCCAACCAATGAATGATCAGGCCTAATTTTGATTAGGCCACCTGACCATCATTTAGAAAGATATATCCAAGAGATCATATAATGAATGTAATTCCATCAACCGATAAGCACCAGGCCTTTGGGCCTCCAATGATTATCCATCCGATGGACCAATTATCATCCACTTTAATGGGAGGCTATGATCCAGTTATCATATAACTATTTTATTTTAGGTATCTAATAATTTTAGAAAATTTATTTATAGAAGTGAGTAGGTCAGCTTAACCAGCTTGTCATGATCCCCCCACTAACTTCACCAAGCCAACTTAAGGGAGACCATTAATAGGCTAGTCTAGGAGCACCTAAATCAGTCAAACTAATTTACCTAGCTAACATGGGTTAGCTTGAATAGTCAAATGATCCAATCAAAACATAATCTGACCAAGAGGTCAGATAAGTTCGATCAGTAGAAGGGTCTGCCAGGCTTACCTTAGACACCATTAGAAATGGCCAGGTAAGCGGGTTGCCAATTAAAAATCACTAATCTGGTTTACCTTAGATACCAACTAGTTTAATTAGTTTCAATTAGATCAACCTACTGGTTCGTGCTAGACTGCATAGCCAAGAATCAAGTCCATCTTGGGTCTTGTCAAAGACATGGACTTGACCAGCTACAACTATTGCAATTGATCTAGAGAATCCTTAACCTAATCTAAGATAATAATTGATTAGATTTAGTTAATTCTCTAATTAAATCCATTCTTTAATCTGACCCTAGGTCTAACCCAATTAATGGACCTAATCCCCACTAACCCATTAACCCAATGTGTTATGATTTATGTCATAGGATCTTCAATTTACAATCCTAGAACCTAATCAAACAACTTCTTAATTCTTAATTAAGCTTTGGACTGAGGGTTGGGGTTTGGCTTTTCAAAAATAATTTTCATTTTTGTAAAATATTTTTACAACATGGTTCGATCAACCAAGTTGCATGTTTGATTCATAATCAATATGCAAGTAACATAAACTTGAATCTACTTTAGATCTAATCCAAAAAGGTTCATGGAATTGAAATAGTTTCAATAATAATCAATCATAAATCTTTCTAGATCAAATCTAACATATTTATGATAATTAAAATATTTTTAATTAGATTATAAAATCTCTTAGATCTAATCTAAAATTTTATGATCAATATTTTAGATCAGCATGTACTAGGACAACCTATTCACTGTAAGGGGTAAACCTTACAGCAGGACAATCTTATTGCAGTTCGTGCAATCTAAAATATACATATATTTTAATTTTAAATTTAATAATTAGATTATAAATTAGATCTAGTCTAAGAAATAATCTAGACATGCACAAAAATCATGTAATAAGAGCCTAGGCTCTGATACCAATTGAATGAAC
Source organism: Cocos nucifera (assembly GCA_006176705.1). NCBI lineage: Eukaryota > Viridiplantae > Streptophyta > Magnoliopsida > Arecales > Arecaceae > Cocos > Cocos nucifera. The sequence continues at coordinate 468,568 of QRFJ01001277.1, forward strand.
CAGATCTAGGGTTTCATAGATAGATCTTGAAACTTTTTCAAGATCTTACAGCGGAAGACTTAAATAAATCTAAAATTTATTTAAATAATTATGTAAATACTGAGATCTCAGATCTATTACATGATTAAGGCATGATATTAAATCAAAAATTAAAATTAAATAAGAAAAAAAAGGTTGATCAAATCAACCTAGGTCTACAGTACATCAAATGCAGGTATGATGTTTATAGATCAAATCTATTACCTGAGCAAGTTTAGATGTTTTAACTTGCTAATCCATGCTTGAGGATGAAGTCTCGAGCTACACATGCTTTCAGCCTCTAAGAGTCATCCATATGAACCTACGACCTCTGATCTGATGTCTGATGCAGGAAATCAGCACTGTTTATAGATCAAATCTAGTACTGTGCTGATCCTTCTTCAATGGTCGATCCGATGCTTTTTTTTAAAAATTTTGACTCTCTAAAATATAAGAAAGAAGATGATAGTTCGCTGATCTTAGATTTTCTCAAAAAAAACTCAAAAGAAAGGAGAAAAGATTAAAAATAAAACAGCCCTAGTAGAAAATCATCTTCTTCATCTCTTTTCTCTCACCTAGACACCTAGTTTGGTGCCTATGGAACCCCCATGCCCAAGGACTCTCTTTGTTTGATTTCTGCACACCCCAACCTCTCTCAAATCTCTATATTCCACAAAAAATTTAGAAAAAAATTCATCCAATAAATTAGGAAAAAGAAGAGTCCAAGTTAGGTCAAATTTCTAGAATAAGAATATCCAAACATGGGAAGTTGTTGGAGTGCCCAACTATTGGGCACCTCCTCCACAATTTTTGGCATTGACTAGCAAAGGAGGGCACACAAAAAAGGAGATTATTTTCATAGAACAAGAGAAAAAATAATTAAAAGAGGTGGCGGTACTCAAGGGAAGATATTTTGGTCAACAAGGATTCTATCTCATAGAATCTTAAGCAAAACCAATTCCTCCTTTGACTTGGTCTTCCACCTAACTTCCAAATATGACTTGGAGGGAGAGAGGGGGCATGGAAATCATGAAAAAAGAGATTTTCCACAAAAGATACCTAAAAAATAGGTATGGAGGAGTTGGGACCATGGTGGCACAAGGAGATAGGGAGTCCTAGTCACACTAGGACTCCTATTTTGACTTGGTCAAACAAGATCTTTTAATCAAATAAAATCAAGATTAAACTAATCAAATTAAATAAAACCCTAACCCATTTAATGATTTAATTAAATTATATTAAATTAGATTTAATTCTAATTTATTTTTTAATCAAATTAAAAAATTGGGTTAATTTTAGTCCTAGTTAGACTAGGACTAGTTCTTCCTTGCCCTTGGCTTATCCAATAAATCAATTGAACTTGATCCAATCAAGCCCAAATCAAATCTAACTGAATCATACTTAATTAAACTTAATCTCAGCTTATTGGCTTAATCAAATTAAGCCAATTAGCAATCCAATTGCTAATCGATCCTCCTGCAATACTTGCACTAGGTTAAACACCAATCATATTGATTGTTTAACCCTAGATCGATTCTTAATCATTGATCAACCATTTGATCAAATCATAAGCTCTAATGTTAATGACCTCATAGGTTCAAACCTAAGCCGATAGCACAAAAATAAATTTCTGCATCAATCAATGTGACCATCTAGCAATGATACCCGACGATCGGATAGGTCGAAGGTGTAGAACACCATCCTTAGAACCCATGTAGATATAGTTTCCATATAATTCATCTCCTTGACCATAATGCTTATAGGATACATCAGAGTTCAACTATCAACTCCGATCAGGTTGTCCACATTGTATTTCAAAATATCAAATCCATCTAATGCATTACCCTTGCCAAGGTTTTGCTATATTGAAATGCAGTGATATATTCTTCTCCAACTCTTGGAGTGGTCAATTCCATCTTGATCACACTCCAACTTCATAAATACTTGACTGTGCCCAAAAGCCTTTCATTGTTGAATTAGAAATTTAGTTAGTCCGATACCAAAGCACAGTGAGTTACATGCAAGTCACTAAGGTGATCTCAGGTCTAAGGGATACTTATACTTATAACCCATCAGAGACATTCTCGACAGCAGAATACTCTGGAGTTGGTCACATTCAATGATGATGTATCCATACATCTCACCTGTATACCATACCAGTATCTTCACTCACCTTGGTTAAGAGGACAACCAACTTATATGGCATATAGCAATCTATGCTCGATAGATGCTGTCATCCTAATTAATAGCCTATCATTTGGTCGTGAATAAATTTAAGGACTAATCGATAAATCTTCTCTATATTGAAACTAAATAGTTCTAAGGATTTCACCACAACAATGGTGTTCATTAGAAGATGTAAACTTGTGATGAAAAAAGATGCCAAAATATTTTTCATTAATTAATAAATTAATTATAATATCTCAACCATCAACAGGCTGATGATTGACTTTGGGACACAATTCCCAACATTAAAATAATTCCTCGAATTGGAGGTAGAGGCTATCAATTCATATAAAATAGCGACAGAACCTTTAGACTAAAGTTCAAGTCTTTAGAATAATTGATTGATGTACTAATTAGATTTGGTTTTCCTTATTATATAAAAATGGCTACTGATCTATCGCTCCGGTCATTATTAGATAATGATAAATTAATGGAACCCAACTACGATAGCTAGTATCATAAGTTGAAAATCATTCTAGAGCATGAGCGGATCCTTTATGTCGTAATAGATCCTGCACTTAAGGGGCTAGCTCCAAATGCTAGAGGAGCAATTTGAGACACTTATCAAAAGTGGCTCAATGATCGCACCATCATTTGGTGTATAATGCTGGCGGTAATGAACGATGAGTTGAGCCACAGGTTTGAAAATGTCCAACCATAGGAGATGCTTCAAATGTTGAATGACTCCTTTGGCATGCCTGATGATGTTGAAAGGCACAAAATAAGTTGTGCTATTTTCAACACTCGGATAAGAGATGGGGACTCAGTCACCAATCATGTATTGTACATGATCGAGATAATCGAGCATCTTAGCAAGCTAGGCTTTTCCCTACACGAGCAGCTCATTAAGGATGCGATCCTTAATTCCTTGCCCAAGTCCTTCCTTCCCTTCCTAACTTATTTTAGAATGATAAAGCCTACAGTCAACTAACATGGATTGTTGGGGTTGTTGTAGAACCTTGAGAAGGATCACAAACTCCATAAAGAGATGGTGAATGTAGTGAGAGGGTCTTCTTTTGGTCGTCGACCCTTTAAGAATGGGAAAGAGAGCAAGAAGAAGAAGAACAAGAGGGTGCAGCCAAATGCTGGGACGACTGCATAGGGTTGGACCAAGAAGCACAAGCCCGACCAGAGCTAGGTAGAGTGCTTCTTCTACAAGAAGCAAGAGAACTGGAAGAGGAACTGTCTTATGTACATTACCTCCCTGGATTCGAATAGGCCAAGAAGAAAGCAAGTGATTGCTGGGCAAGGTAATTATATGATAACACCTTGCAATTTTTTATTATTTGACTCTACTGCTTGGGTATTAAATACTGGAAGCCCGTATCATATTTGTAATTCTATGTAGGGCTTGCAGGTCAGTAGGATATTTGATTAAGGCAAGAGGTTTTTGAATATTGGAGATGGAAGATAAGTTTCAATTCTAGCTTTAGGAATCATAAACCTTGTAATCAATTCAAATAAAATTATTCTTAATGAATGTCATTTTTGTCCAACTTTTTTATCGAATGTCATTTCTATAGGCCTTTTAGCCATGAATGATTTTGAAATATCAATAAAAAAAAAATTATAATGTCATTTTGATTGATGCTATAATTTTTATTGGATAATTGAATAACGAAATTTATTTACTTTCTATGCCTATTTACGTGGTTCAATCCTCCGATAAATGCCATAGAATTAGTGATGTGTCTGATGTATACCTTTGGCACTATAGGCTAAGTCATATTAATAAGAATAGAATTAATAGGTTAACTCAAGAAGGAATTCTTGAGGTTAGTGATTATGAATCACTTCCAATCTATGAGTCCTGTCTTCTTGGTAAGATGACCAAGTCACCTTTTACTGAAAAAGGTGAACTAGCCACTGAACTCTTAAGTCTAGTACATTCGGATGTATGTGGACCCATGAGGTCAAGTGCTAGAGGTGGATACTTCTACTTCATAACCTTCACAGATGATCTATCGAGATATGGGTACGTCTATTTAATGAAGCATCAGTCGGAGTCGTTTGAAATGTTCAAACTATTTCGAAATAAGGTAGAAAAGCAAATTGGGAAGAATATTAAAACTCTTCAGTCAACCGAGGAGATGAATATCTTTCCAATGAGTTTCTAATATATCTTGGAGAGAATGAAATTCTCTCCTAATGGACCCCTCTTGGAACACCACAACATAATGGTGTGTCTAAAAGGAGAAATCGGATCTTGTTGGACATGGTTCGATCCATGATGGGGTTTGCTGGTTTTTCGATCTTCCTATGGGGATATGCGCTTGAGTCAGCTTGTTACATTCTAAATAGGGTTTTAAGTATATCTGTTAATAAAACACCATATGAGATATGGACAAGACATAAGCCAGTGCTTTCATACCTTAAGGTTTGGGGGTGTTCAGCTTACATCAAATGTTTGATGACAGACAAGCTTGGACCTAGGTCTGATAAATATAGTTTTATTGGTTACCTAAAGGAAACCAATGGATACTACTTTTATCTTGCTGATGAGCAAAAAGTGTTTGTCAGTCTTAAGGTAGTCTTTTTAGAAAAGGAGTTCCTTGATGAAGAAACTGATGCCTCTAAGGTCGAACTTGATGAAGTATGATAGGTGGAAGAATAGACACAAGTTGTAGAACCTGAGCTGAATCTGATTAGATCAGACCCAGAACCCATTGTAGATGTACCCTTAAGGCGATCTAGTAGATTACCATGTCAACTGGATAGAAACTATGGTTTTTTGGTCTGGGATGGGGATCCTATCGAACTCGATGAGAACGATCAGGATCCGATCACCTATATGGATGCAATGCAGAGATCCGACTTTGAGAAATGGCTTGAGGTCATGAAATCCAAAATGGAATCCATGAAGGTCAATGATGTATGGACAATGGTTGACCCACCCGAAGGGATAAAACCCATAGGGTGTAAGTGGGTCTTCAAAAAAAAAAATAGTGCAGATGAAAAGATGGAGACCTATAAAGCCCATCTATTTGCCAAGAGGCATCGTCAACATCACGGTATTGACTATGACGAGATGTTTTCTCCTATCGCAATGCTCAAATCCATTCAGATAATGCTTTCTATCGTTGCCCATCTAGATCATGAAATCTAGCAGATGGATGTGAAAATGACTTTCCTAAACAGAATATTGGATGAAGAGGTGTATATGATACAGCCTCAAGGATTCACATCCATAGATGAGTCTAAGGTGTGTAAGCTTCAAAGGTCCATTTATGGACTGAAGAAGGCATCTCGGAGCTAAAACATATGATTTGATAAAATAATCAAAACATATGGCTTCATTAAGAATGAAGAGGAGCCCTGCATATATAAATGGGCTAATGGTTCAGTAATAGTATTCCTAGTATTGTATGTGAATGATATTTTCTTAATCGAAAACGATGTCCCTGCATTGTAAGGAATAAAGATCTGGCTGTCATCACAGTTCTCCATGAAAGATCCGAGAGAAGCTTCCTACATCCTAGGGATGAAGATCTATAGAGATAGATCTAAAAGGTTGCTTGGATTGTTCCAGTCTACGTACATTGATATTGTACTAAAATGGTTCAGCATGGAGAATTCCAAGAAAGGCTATCTATCGATAGGCCATAGAATTTCTCTTTCAAACAGAGATTGTCCGATAATACCTATAAAAAGCGAGCGTATGAGTAGAATATCATATGCTTTGATAGTGGGTTATATCATGTATGCCATGACATGTACACGATCAGATGTGGCATACTCACTAGGGGTAGTGAGTAGATACCAATCTGATTTAGGAAAGAATCACTGAAAGGTTGTTAAAACCATTCTGAAGTATTTGAGAAATACTAAGAACTAGTGGCTTGTATATGGTAAAACGGACTTGAAACTTATGGAGTTCATAGACTCTAGTTTTCAGTCTGATCATAATGATAGCAAGAATGTATTAGGATATATATTCACCCTTAATGGTGGAGCCATCTACTAGAAGAGTTTCAAGCAGCACACTGTGGCTGATTCAGTTTGTGAGGCAGAGTATATCACTACATCGATGCTGCCAAAGAAGCAGTGTGGTTGAGAAAATTCATCATCAAGCTCGGAGTAGCATCCTCCCTTGATGGTCCAGTTCTGCTCTATTGCGATAGCTTTAGAGCTATTGCCCAAGCAAAGGAACCTAAGGCACACCAATGGATGAAGTATATTCTGCGCTGCTTCCACCTTGTTTCAGAAATTATGGATCGAGGTGATGTCGACCTTCAAAAGATCGACAGAAAGGAGAACCTGGCTGACTCATTCACTAAAGCTATTGCAGTGAAGGAGTTCAACGACTTCAACCCGAAGATAGGTATTAGATACTGCATCGATTGCCTTTGGTCCAAGTAAGAGATTATTGGAAATATATTACCAAGCCAATCATCAGCCTATTGATGGTTGGGCTATACATTTATAATTGTATATGAATCATAAATTAATAAAAGTTATTTTAGGATTTTTCATCATAAAATCTATTATCTTCTAATGAACTCCTGTATTATGATGAAGTCCTTAGGACTATCTAGATTCAACAAAGGAGGATTTGTCATTTAGTCCTTGAATTATTTATGACCAAATGATACGTTGTTACTTAGGACGACAACGTTTATCGAGTACAGGTTGTTGTGTGCCATATAGATTGGTTGTCCTCATAACCAAGGAATGTTGAGACACTAGCATGGCATATAAGTAAGATGTATGGATACATCTGTACTGAACGTGATCAACTCCAAAGCTTTTCTTCTATCAAGATTAGCCCCGAAGGATATGGGTATAAGTGTCCCTTAGACCTGAGACCACCATGATGACTTGCAAGCAACTCACTATACTTAGGTACCAAACTACCTGAATTTCTAATTCAGTGACAAAAGGCCACTGGGTGCAGTCAAGTACTTGGCTTGTTGGTGTGTGAGTCTAGATGGGATTGACCACTCCAAGTGTTGGAGCAAGTGCATCACTGTATTTCAGTTTAGCAAATCCTCAATCGGGGTAATCCATATGATGGATGCTAAATTTTGAAATACACTATGGATGAATTTTAGGATTGATAGTAAACCTTAAATCGTCCTTTGAGCATCGAGGTTAAGGGGATGAATTATATAGTAACCATATTCCATAGGTTCGTCATTGTTGCATTGCAACTTTTTAACCTATCCGAATGTCGGGTACCATTGCTAGATGGTCACATCGATTGGTACAAAAAATTGATTCCTATGCTATCAGCTTACGATTCGAACCTATGGGGTCACACACATAAGGAGTTTCTATCTAATCTGATGGTTGATCATGAATCCTGATGACCTAGGATACTATTGTTAAGAGTCCCACTGGATTGAAACTCTATGACCAAGAGTCCCACTGGACTGAAAGTCTGAGTCCTACTTATCTAGGACTCTTTGATCAAGAGTCCCACTGGTTTGAGACTCTATGATCGTGAGTTTGATTCATTTGGGACACTAGGTTCAAGAGTCCCACTGGTTTGGGCTTCTTTAGGAGTTTCATGTTGATGGACTCCGTTGCCCAGACATCCAACCAATTGGAACTCTATATTTATTGAAGGATTAATTAGCAATTTGATTATTGATTAACTCAATTTGATTGAGCGATGGGGATTTGATCTAGTTTGATCGAATTGGATTCAATTGGGTTTGACCCGATTAGGTCGTGAGTTGACCTAATCGCTGTGGGAGATTTGACCCTGATTTAATAAAGGACTGGACCAAATTAATTTTTAATTTGATTAAAAATTTAATAAGTTAGGTTAAGCCTAATTTAGTTAAATTTGATCTAGTCTTATTGTGTCTGGAATAATAGGTTTAGTTGAAACCAATTTTGAAAAGTCAAAGGAGGTTTGAACTTTCAACTTCCTACGCTTATAATATTTGACAAACCTTTCACCCATGCACCTCTTTATTTTATGTGAATTTTTTCTCACATCCAGATACCTTTTGTGCCTATTATCTCTTCTACCTTTGACCTAGTCTAATAGTTAGACTGGTCAAAATAATTTGAATTTTGAATTCTATGTAGAAGTTGAAACTTCTCAACTCCCACAAGTTCTTATCCTTTCCCACGCCCACTTTGATTTTATTTCATGCAATTTTTTGTGCATTCTTAGAGTGGACATGTAGAAGGAGAGTCCTTCTATGTATCAAATACTCTGGTATGGATGTTGGATAGGGATAAGAAGGTTTTTGAATTTGATGTTGATTGGGAGGTTGAAACAAGTTCAACCTCCGACCCTTATGTCTTTCTACATGCCTTTCCCATGGTATTTACATCAATAAATTATAAAAATTTTGTGCATGCAACTGAGGGGATTATAATTCTGTGGTAAAAATTTCAATATGATTGGACATCAGTTTTGGGCGAGAAAAATCTTGGAGTGAAGCTAAATGGGGTCCTACAACACCTTATTTTTCCCTCATGCCTCTTTTCTCTTCCGATTTTCACCTCTAAGGATATCTAATTTTTAGATATGACCTTAATAGAGTTTGTAGATCTAAAAGTTATATTTTCATAAAAACTTATTTCATAGAAAAACTCCACACAGAGAGGGTGTGATAAGATTTTTAGTGTGTTAGGTTTTTTGGGTAGAGTGAAACCCTAGATTTGGGAATCTGGGTTCGGATGGAGAGATCGAGTGCTGTGAGCATCAGATCATCACCAAATTTGAATCACCTCTTCATAATCCTCCAGCATTTATGTTTCAATTTTTTGGAGTATCTAAAAAATCAGAAAGTATATGATCAATCAGATTGATCATGATCAGCCATTGAATGCCCCGGCGAGGAGCTAGCACTCCAATGGGGCTGATCAGGATTGGAAGCTCCGTGTGGACCAACCATAGAGGCCGGACACATGTACGACTGTAGTGCAACATCAGAGCATTATCCGATGGATTCAGATTGTGGTGATCAGCTACCCGCAAAAAGGTATTATGCTCTGAATATATTGATGTAGTAAAGAGTTTGCTGCATAGTTTTATTTTCATATCTATATGAATGCATGCATATTGTGTTTAGATCCTTAGTGTAGGGCTTAATATTTTGATGTGATCAAAATTTAATTAATTATATTAATTAATTTTTTACTATATTTTAGCTATTTTTAAAAAAATTTTTGAAAGTAGCACTGCAAACCCTGCACTGCTTCCTTCACTACTGACTTGGTCCATAACTTAATTCCATGTAAGAGAGAAGGAAAGCAAGTGGGCATGCATGAAGACCTAAGAGAAAGGGTCTTCTATGAAAAAATCCTAAAAAATAGGCCTAGGGGCATGGGGTGGGCGTGAGATATCTAGTCACGCATGGAAAGAAGTCCTAGTAAGTCCTAGTCTTACTAGGACTTCAAATTTAACTTGGTCAAATATGATTTTTGAATTAAATTAAATCAGAATTAATTGAAGCCAATTAGAGTATGTCTTAATCCAATTAAGAGTATAATTAAATTAGATTTAATCAGATTTAATCTTGATTTAAATTTTTAATCAAATTAGAAAATTGGGTTGACCCAAGTCCTAGTTGAACTTGGACTAGTTCATCCTTGCATTTGGCTTATCCAATAAATCAATTAGACTTGATCCAATCAAGTTCAAATTAAATCTAATTAAATTATGTTTAATTAGACTTAATCTCAGTCCTTTGGTTTAATCAAATTAAGTCAATTAGCAATCGAATTGCTAATCAATCCTCCTGCAATACTTGCACTAGGTTAAACATCAATTGCATTGATCGTTTAACCTTTGAACAATTTCTAATCATTGATCAACCATCCGATTAGATCATGAACTCTAATGTGTGTGACCCGATATATCCAAACCTAAGTCAGTAGCATAGAAAGAAATTCTTGTAGCAGTTAAAGTGACCATCTAGCAATAGTACCCGATAGTCGGATAGATCAAATATGTAAAATAAACATTCTTAGAATTCATGTGGATATAGTTTTCATATAATTCATCCCCTTGGCCAAAATGCTCATAGAATACCTCTGAGTTCAACTATCAATCTGATCAGGCTATCCATATTATATTTCAAAATGCTAAATTCATCTCATGGATTATCCTGATCAAGATTTTGCTATATTGAAATACAGTGATACATTCTTCTCCAACTCTTGAAATGGTCAATCCTATCTTAATCATAAATAGACTTTGCAAGTACTTGACTGTGCCCAAAAATCTTTCATTATTGAATTAAAAATTCAGTTAGTCTAGTACCAAAGCACAGTGAGTTGCTTGTAAGCCACTGAGGTGATCTCAGGTCTAAGAGATACTTATACCTATATCCCATCAAAGATATTTCCAATAACAGAATACTCTGGAGTTGGTCATGTTCAGTAATGATATACCCCTACATCTCATCTGTATATCATACCAGTGTCTCCACACTATTTGGTTAAGAGGATAACTAACCTATATGGCATACAGTGACCTATGCTTAATGAATGCTATCATCCTTATTGACAGCCTATCATTTGATCGTGAATAATTTTAAGGATTAATCGATAAATTCTCTCTTTATTGAATATAAATAGTCCTAAGAACTTCATCACAATAATGAAGTTCATTAGAAGATGAAAACTTATGATGAAAATACTAAAATATATTTTATTAATTAATAAATTAATTATAATTATAATATAGCTCAACCATCGATAGGCTGACAATTGACTTTGGGACATATTTTTAAACAAGAACAATAATTGATATCAGAGCTAGGTGATACCATGATGATGCTCCAACATTTGGTATCAGAGTCTGATGGTGTGTGGAAGCGAAAGAGAAGTCATACACGGTAAAATCAGAAATCTACATAAGTATTCTACGGTATGTCTCAGATCTACCTTTGTTATTGCTGTGGTTTGGCCAACTGAGAGTAGTGGGTTAAAGATGGAGATTAAGAGGATTAACGAGAAGAGACTTTTTTCAGGATGGAAGGTTTGGATGCATGATTTACTAATTGATCTTGGTAGAAAGATTGGGGTGTATGATGATTAGATGACAGGCAGGGAGTACTAGAGTACTATAGTAGCACTTTCTTGGAGATGAAGGGCTAAGAGAGGCTCGATGGTGCAGTAGTCGAGGAAGGTATCTCAACAGAAAGCATCATGGTTCTCTAGGAAGATGGGCAGTGTAGGGCTGTTTAATGGATGAGAAGAGGTTTTTCAAGGGATAATGGTCAAAGGAAGGTTGAGAAAGCGACTATACATCCTTCGATTGCAGGAAGGTAGAAAAAATAGTCGAGGATGTATTCAGTGGTTCGATAAGAGCATGGATTTACAAAGCCTTGGGATGATGGAGATGAATGATCCATGGAAGTCTACTAGGTTAGGGCTGGACGACTGATCTTGGATTAGCTTTCATCTACAGGAGCACTAGGGAGAGTCATGATTTAGATAGATGATGGATTATGTGTAGTAAGTGAGGACCCAGATACCTATGAGGAGGTGGTGTCGAGAGGAGGCAGGGAGCATTGAATTGCTGCAGTAGGATTTTCTTGGAGGCACTAGGCTTAGAGAGACTTAGCGGTGCAATAGTCGAGAATGTATCTCAGCAGAGAGTGTCAGGAGGCATCTCAAGAAGATTGAAAGCAGGTCTCAGGGAGAGCTAGAAAATCTTAGGAGCCTTGGGATGAGATAGGGTGGTCTGAGCTTAGGATAGGGTTTGAGCTACAGTTTCTTTGGGCGCAACTAAAGCAACAGCTGGTGCAGGGGCAGAAGGAAAGTGCTAGGATGAAATTTTCTAGAGTTTAGTCGTTGGTTTAAAGAGTTGGATGAGCTCTTGGGTTTCGAAGGTGCCATAGATTGTGGAGTATCCAAGATGGCTTCGAAGGGGTCCATGGAGTATGGAGGGTTTGAAGGGGTAGCAATGGTGTTCGAGGTATAGTGGCAGGCTAAGTAGTGCGATGTTGGGTGATTGGCCTTAGGTGACTTAATGATAGAGTCAGGAGCTTCTATGGCATCAGATGGACTCCAGGTATAGATGGAGCTCTAGAGTGGTGGCTTCATAGGTTGAGAAGAAATTTGATATGAGCTCAGGGTGGAGGGGTGTAGAAGGACCAATATCCTAGCACCGACGTCGGTGATGCATAGTTCCAGGTGGAGCAATGTATGCAGGAGAGCAAGCATAGTTCTAAGGAGACCATGTCAGGGTATGTAGCAAGTGCCAATACAAGAATGCTGCAGGTTCTCCGAGAAAGTCCAAAAAAAGTGATGCAGCTGCCAAGCAGAAGAGAGCCTACAATCTACAAGGTGGTGCGTAAAAGAAACCCATGGCCTTCAGTGGTGGAGGCGGTCATCCCAAAGGCCTCAAAGGATGTACGACAGTTGAAGAGGATTGGTAGAGGTGATGTTTGCACAAGAGGCTATCAAGATGCGCAGCAATAGTAGGATTGTGCAGGAGGACATTGTCAGATGTGCCAAGACTTAGGAGCATCAAGATTGAGATTTAAGGATTGGTGGTGCTCCCAAATCATGGGAGGCCATGAGGAGGAGTTAGAGTGTTGACTCTAAGAGATCAGGATAGGTGTGGTCCTAAGGCTAGGACAGGAGTTGTCTTAAAGTGAAGGAGGTGATTAGTCCTCCATGGGCTTGAGGTCTAGGTGTTGAGGATCTTAAGGGGCTTGGTTGGTGCTTCGAAGACTTGAGACACAAGATGGAGTATGAAACCAAAGCTAAGGCATGAAGACTATAGCGAAGTTCTTCTTTTGTAGGTTAGTCAGCTCAGTTAGAAACTAGATCGGCTAAATCTTAGTGGATAGATGATAATTATCATAAATTACTAAATAATAGTATTAAATCATATATTAATTAATATTTATTTAAAAAAAATGATACTTCTATTAACATTCAACAGGAAAAAAATCCATCAATACGAAGAGCTCAATTTATGGGTTCAAACAAAATAAATTTGGCAAAAATCGAAGCTAAATTAGAATTTTAACGAAGCTTAAAAGTTTTAATGAAGAAAAAAATAATAAAAATAAATAAATAAAATTAACTAAATCGGCCGAGTAAACTAGCTAGTTTAGTGAGAACCAGACCGCAGCCCGATTGTAATGTGAGTTAGGCCGATCCAGCAAACCCAGCCCATGCCAGAAGCAACCCACAGGCCAGCTCGCCATCGCCCAACCAACGTGCATCATAGGCCCAGCCCACCTCCCCTCTAGACTTGATGTCAGGAAAGCATGCTATCCATGGTCGACCGCATGCCAACTCAGTGCGCATAGACCCTTAAAGGGTCCATGACATTTTTATTGTGGCATTCGGGGGTATGCTCGATAATTTGTCTGATGCGGCAGCTATTGGTTGGCAGAGGTTTTCGGTGCTCCCATTCCAGTCAGTCTACAGCCATAGTTCCATGCGATCCAATGGCTCTCAACGAAGTCGATTGGCATCCAATGGTAATCAGGGTATTCGACTTGATTAAGGACTCCAGCGTTGATTTGGTGCAATTTGATAGTACAGTGCACTCTAAGCAGTGATCCAATGGTGGAGAACTAATCAGGGTGTTGATCAGGGGCTTAGCAGCAGATTTTTGATAGAATTTGGGTTGTTTGATCAACGATCAATGATGAAGAATGTTTCTAGGTGATGATGTTGATCCAAACTCCAATTTGAGTCCAACAAAAACTCACCAGCTCCCTATTTCTTCCTCTTTTTAAGCCCTTCATATGCCATAGTCCAAACAGAACACCTCTAAGGGGGCAATTAGCCTCACTACACAGAGCTCTCCCTTCTCTTCTCCTCTCCTATTTTCTTCTTTCTTTTTCTTTTTCCTTTTCTTTTATTTGGGAGATTCAAAAATGCCGGAAGCTAGCAATATAGTAATCTATGTATGGTTAGAGATCTCATGTCCAGAGGAGTAAGAAAAGTCTTCCAAGCATGAGAGTTGTAATTTAAACCCGTCTTTCTTTTTATTGGACAATAAAATTTCTTCATCTTTTACATGCCTTTCTTATTTATGCACTAATATTAATTTTTTTATAATTTACAACTAAAGAGATGGATCATGATCATGAAAAGATATGTCTATGCTCAGGTTAGGATAAATTATAAGATTTATATTTTAATATTTAATTTCTTATAATTTATACCTAAGGAGACAGATCATGATCGTAGATAGATGCAGTCTGTGCTCGGTTAGGATGAATTATAAGAATTAATCAAATTCATGTTTATATTCTTTGATTGCATGATCTAAATAGTCTATGTCTATGAGATGGATCATAATCATATTATATATGGTCCATGCTTGATAGAATAGATTATGTTGAAATCAGATCAAAAAAATATATATCTCATAAGATTGCATGTTAAATATAGAAAGATTGCATGAATTAATTATAAACTTGAATATTGAAAAATGGAACTGAAACCATAGACAATCTTTTTTCTTATTTTTAACTAATTTTAAAATCCTAATTAATTAATTATTTACTCTCTTTTTATTTTAAATTGCTAAATCTTAATTAATTCTTTTTTATTTATTTATTTTATTTCAAGAATAAATTTAATTATTTTTTAATTAAATAGAATGCAACTTGGCCTTCAATTCTAGAGAAATCGACACGCGACTCACCATTGTCCTAAATACTAAAATCGGATCTAATTTTTATTCGATGTTATAAGGACAAGCAATTAAATTTTTGGCACCGTTGTAAGGGATTATAGCACGATTGCTTCAATTAATTAAAAAAATAATTAACTAATTTTAAAAAATAAAAAAATAAAAAAATAAAAAATTTATTATTTTTTAATTTTATCTAATTATTACTGTCTTTCATAACTGATTTCTGCTTTGTATAGTTTAGATTAATTTATTGCTTTTAAGATTTAATCACTTAAATTTACTTTTTTTTGCAAAAACATACAATCAAAAACAAAAAAAAAAGACTGTAAAAAGACAAAGCCATAAATCCTTAGAAAATCACTGACATCTCATAATACTTTATTAATCTAGTATAACCATAAATATAATATAAAATTAATTTTTAACATATTTGGATATCTTGTTTGATTTGCATTGCATATTCATAATATACTCTAAAGGCACAATCCATTAAACAAGATAAAGTAGGGATTTGATCATCCTTCCTCAGCCCACAAACAACCATCCTTCACATTGCATTGACCCATACCTTAATATAAAATCAATTAGAAATTGGCCCTTAAGGATATTTGAGCTTATTAGAACAAGAAAACCCTAGAGCTAGACCAGGTTCAGGTTGGTTAATACTTTGTGTCTAAGGCAAGTGGTTCAAAAATTATAGTTTTTAATTGGTTTCATTATCTAACCTGACCAACTCAGTTGGTGTCTTAGAAAAGCAATAAGTAGAGAACCTCCAACATCTTATGTTTACCTAACCAAGTCAGTTAGCCAATTTTAGAATTGAAGTAGTTAGAAACTATCTAGATCTAGATTAACCCTAGGATAAAGGTCCATGCTTGCTTAACTTATGTGCCTTTACAATTCAAATCCTAATTAAAATACTCTCCTATATCATCTCTAGATCTAGGACTCTTTAGGGCTCTCATCTTTAGAATTCTCTCTTCTCATCTCTTTTCTTATTCTTTAAAATAAAATAAAATAAAATAAATAACAATCAAAGATGGATTTTTACACTGAGCTATCTCGTAGAATAGATCATCTAGAAGTCAATAGAAACTCTTCATATCCATCTTTTCTTCCTACACAACAAATTTGTGCAATTTGTTCGAGCCCCACCCATTATGCAAGTGAATGCCCACATCAATTTTCTAAGTATGTGTATGCGCAAGTTTATAAAGATCAAACCCAAATAGCCTATAGATTAGAAAATAATCCATACTTTAATACTTACAATCTAGGTTGAGGGGCTCAATCATATTTTTTATGGCAATCACAATCAGTGGTTACCCCAATGCCACAAAGATCCACTTTCATGGATGCATCTTATAATTTGCCCTACCCACACTATTAATCTTCTTCAAATAACAATGAATCAATTTTTGAGGAGAGGATTCAGCAAGCAGTAGATGAGTTAGAATTTATCAATCAACCATTGAATAATCTGGAGGAATAAAGGTTTAATACTTTAGAAAAATGCTTAGAAGTCATGATAAAGTCATAAAATGACCTTATGCAGACCATGAACCAACTGATAAATTCAAACTCACAAGCCATTGCTCATCTAAAAATATAGTTAGATCAATTAGCCATGGCTATTAGTGAAAGTGAGTTGTCCAGTCAGTCTGAGAGTGATCCTGAGGGACCATACCTGGATAGAAATTTTAATATTTCAATAACTTTTTTTGAATAATCAATTAAAACTCTCGAAAATAATATGATCATAGAACAATCCTGCACAACTAAAAAGACCCTCCTAGACCATATTACTGAGGAATCAAAATATAGAAAAGAACAAAAATGGTGGGATAAACCATTTCCATCATCATCTTCATTATCTATGGTCTTAGAATGACCTCGCAAAACTAAAAAGATCCTATTAGACCATATAACTGAGGCAAAAATATATAGGAAAGAACTAGAATAAAGGGACGAACCAATTTCATCATCATCTTACTTACCTATGGACCCTTTTTCAGGTGCCTTAGAATCACCAATTTTTTTTTAATGAGAAGGAGGACAAACTGATAAGATTATGGAATCAATAGAGACTTCCCAAGAACCATAAGTGAATAACACACTAGAGGAAGCTTCACCCATAATTCTTTCCTAGGATTCGTTAAATCCCTGTTTGCCTCATAATGACGTGGATGATTTAGATGAAGATGGGTACAATATAGAAGTTAGTCCAATTGCTACGAAATCCAGTTGATGCTGGATTTGAGGCTAGAGTCAGAGAAAATGAGGTTGTCGACGGTGATCTACAAAACAAGTCTCATTCGGAGTCAGGGGTGGTGGCTCCGACAAGACCCTCTGATGATCAAGTCAGCTCTTTCAGCCAATAGAAATAGAGTATTTAGAGAGATTTTTAGCAGAGTTTCATTGTAGAAGATGAGAGCTTAGAAAAGAAAGTATATATGGAGTGTCTTTTATATAGACAGAGCTCGTAACAAACTGATGGTAACAGCCATAACTGCTTAGTAGTAGGCCATTCAGGGCCACGTGAAGTTTATTATGGAAGATTGTGTCCATTATCGTGATGTGCTAGTTTGTTGGGACTTAACAGTCGAGGTTTGGATGGGGTAGCTGTAGACAGTGAAGAGCTCATAGTTACTGTTGTTCTAGAGGAGTTCGAGTGCTCTCAAGATCGACCATGCCTTGACTATTATTTGTTATATCAAGAGTAAGTGCCAAGGTTCTTTTGGGCAGCTGGGAGGGGTATAGAAGGTATCCTGCTGAGAGAGTTTAGAGGAAGCTCGATCGGGTGGAGCCCCTCAGAAAACTAGGAGCAAGGTTTGGAAGGAATTCTACAGTTGGAGAAGTCCATCTAAAGTAAAAGTCTAGGAGATGTTCGGTTGATGGAGAAGTTCGATGAAAGAAGAAGTCCTGGAGGAGTTCGAGATAAAGCATAAAAGTTTGTCCGAAGGAGATTCTATCAATCGGAGACTCTCAAGATGTGATTCAATGTTGATAGTGATACTCGATTTGAAGGGGATCCGGTAGGAAAGAAGTTCGGCCAGCTTCCAAGCTGACCAAGCTAGACTACTCGAGGGGCGAAACCTCAGTACCTCAACAACTCATGTGCCTGCTCTCACTGTTCAAGTTCATCTGAGGTTCTCCTCGACTGGAGCGGGTCATCTAGAAGGAGTGCGATTAGAGGAGTTCATCCATTTATAATGGAGGAACCTGATTGCCTTTATCGATCGGAGCCCCGCCATGGCCGTCGCCACTGGATAGGGTCATCTAGAGACCAGACATTCATCAAAACTTTGGCAAAAGTGGGTTTATCCCCAATAAAAGTCTCCCCACTTTCGAGTTTGATGTTCGAAGGGAGTAGAATCTTGACTGTCGAAGTTCCTTTCTCTCCTCTCTTTTTTTTTTAGCTTCCCATGTTTGCTGGATGGAAAATTTTGGCATCTACCATGTCGGTGCCGAAGCCTCACTGATGTGAGGCGACCTGAAAAGATGTTTTTCAAAACATCCACCAGAAAGCTACCTAAGGTATGGTATCATTAAGGATCTACCCATTGCCAGATCCCTACCATGATGAATGGGACATGCATCGTGTGAAGGTCGATCAGAAGGGATCTGCAATTATAACTGTCTCGAGATTCCTCAGACTATTTAAGGACTTCTACTCTTCTTTATTTTTCACCTTGCTTGAATCTCCTTCTTCCTTAAGCTCCAACTTTCTTCCCGCTCGAGAGCTCTGATTCCTTCTATTGCCCTCCCCGATTCTAGGTGCCTTCCTGTTTGATCTACACGGTGTCGTCATCTCTCCACCCTTCTTAGTCATACTAGGTTAGTCTCGAAAACTCTTTTTAGATTGTTCCTGTGTCTTCTACATCTCGCCCTTTTGATTTCTTCAGAGAAGTCTGGCATCTTGTTTTTCTTGATTTTTCTAGGGATTTTGCTAAGTTTGCTTTGATCCGAATGTCCATCGAAGAGTTCTGATCGATCCATTTTGGGAGTTCGGCTCATTTGGCATTGATGGATCCGTCTCTTAAGGATACCGAGCCAATAGACATGCCCCGACCACTATTTGTGCCTGCCACTATTTCTTCCAAACTTTAGCTTGATGATCTCTTCTTAGTCAAAGTCTAGTTCGGAATTCCTCCCAAATTCAAGCTTGAACTTTTCGATCCTAATGATCAAGCCTGTACCCCTACTCTAGGCCGAACCTACTTGTACCTCGAGACCTTCCATGCGAGACTTAGGCTACCCTTGCCTCCGTTTGTAGTTAGTCTGTTCAAGTTTCTTAACATTTTTTTTGCTGCAATGGCACCAAACTTCTTTAGATTCATCGTAGGATTTCTTTCTCTGTATGTCATTGTAGGTGTCCGACCTACTATTTTCCTATTTCACACCTTTTTTACCTTCAAACATCATCCCACCATTAAGGAATGGTGGTATGTTCTCTCCTAGTTTGAAAAGAAGGGATTGCTTAAGGGTGCCCCTTCTTCCATTCACAATTCGAAGGAGAAGTTTATCTTTGTCTCATGTCCCTTCTTAGAATTAGGACTTCAATTGTGGGGGGAGATAAGGGACTCAGTCTGCCGAGCTTTCAGACTGGAGAGCGAGGATTGGGGCTTGATCAATAAATTAAGGAACTTTAATGCCCCTTCAATCTAAGCTTTTGGATGAGCAGACCTTGTTCAACTTCGGGCTTAGTCCGCTTAATCCAGTAGGTAGCTCTCTTTTGCCAGTTAGTCGCATAGTATCTTTCTTCCTGGTCCAGACTCTGCTTCCTTTCTTCTTTCTCTCTCTTTTTCATAGAGATAACCTCGAAAGAATGAAATCGCATGGCAAAAGGGATCAAGTCCTTTAAGAGAAAGGGCAGCTTCATCGGAGAACATTGAAGAAGACTCGCATTAATGAGCTAATCCCGACCGTGCCGATCCAAGCAGCGCCCATCCCAGAGGCCGATGTGGTAGCACCAACTCCGACCTTGCTCCAAGAGGATGCGGCCCCCACACTTTTTGAGTAGCACGAGGTCATCAAGAATAAGAAGAGGAAAAAGAATGCCATCAGAAAAAGGATAAGGAGGATGGTCAAAAACTTGAGTGGTGAGTACTCCAGTCAAGAGCGAGCTTCCTTGAATGACCAGAAGGTCGTCCAATCCCTAATGAATGGTAGCATCCTCCCACACATTATTGATAAAATGATTGAAAAGAAGGATGCTAAAAGATTTGACGAGTCCTTCTCTATCTTCCTCGAGGTAATTAATACCTTCGAACTTGATCGAATGCGGGATGTACTCCTAGATCTCTAACTTAATTTCCTTCTATCTTATAGCTGGGGCATTACTTGTTTGCCCATTTGAAGGTGGCCGATTTTCACGAAGTTGAGTTCTTCAAGGTCCTCCATGAGGCTCAGGTGGAGATAGAAAGGATTCGGGCTGAGGTCGACCATTTGAAGGCGGCCTCAGAAGAACAAACTGCGGAGGTCGATCACCTTCAAGAGGCATTGAGGAGAGAAAAGGAGGTTTCTCCGGAGCTAAGGATGGCCTTCACTCTTTCAAAGGACAAAAGGAAGAAGGCTGAAGAGGAGGTCGACGTCGAGGAGCGGGCTATCGAGGCTTTCAAGTCCTCCAAAGCAATGGAAGACATCAAGATAGCATTCACCCAGGATGCTTTTCTGGAAGAATTCGAGATCTGCATGGGGAGGATTGCGAAGAACTTTCCAGATGTAGATCTCGACCTTCTAACAGATGAGTCCAGCAAAGAAGCCGATCCTTCTAATGCAAGGGCCACCTCTCCTATTACCAAACTCGTTCTTGAAGCTCCAGGACTTGCAATCGAGTCTGAGGCCACAGGGAATGCACCGACCTCACCTACTGCTGAATTGGTCGAGGTCGAAAATCTATGATTACTTATACTTTCTTTTCTTTTCTTTTTGGTGTACTCAAATATTTTAAGAAATAAAAATGAACTTTTTATTCTTTACACTTGTGTCGTGGTGAATGTTATTTAGAACCCTTCCAGCGATCGCAATCAAGGCCAATCATCTCCAAATAATGCCGAGCCATTGCCTCAAGGCATCCCTCTAAAATTCATAATCAAAAGTTTAAAGAGGGAGATTCATCACCTGAAGAAAAAGTTGAAGAAGATAGAAGACAAACTTTAAATATCTAGGAAGAATGCTTCAAAGGCAATGATCGAGGTCAGTCGCCTTCGCAAGCTACACATGAAGGATTCTATGAGCTTCAACATTAGGAAGGCAATTTTGAGAATGAACTGACCAAGCTTAGGAAAATCACCAGTGATAAGTCTTGGACATTATCTACAAAGATTAGCTTCCTCGAAGTTGAACTCAAGACAATAGGAGAGAAAATTTAGTTGTTGGAGAAGAGTTCACCATGGTCTTCTGACAAAGCTCGGTATAAATGGGATTGGTCTCAAAGGTTCTCTGCACTTTAGAAGCAGTTGTTTGTTGCCAAGTCTGCCTACGAGACCAATCGGCTGGGCTGTTATGGAAGAATATCTAAACTTGAGCAACAACTCTGAGCTGCCAAAAGCGAGGTGACTTGGCTTCAACAGTAGCTCGCTGACAATCATCGATCTGGCACAAGTAGGGAGTTAGAAAAGATTGCCTCCTTGAAGAAGATAGCAGGCAAACTTTCAAAGTCAATTGGGATTTAGAAGGCTGAAGTTCAATAATTGAAGCTCCAACTAGTTTGCGAATAGTGAGCTATCAAAGATGTTGAGGCCAAATCTGAGGTTCTAAAAAAAGGACTACGGGCGTCGGAAGGAAACTACCAAAGAGCTGACAGAATATTTTGTGATAACCTAATAAGAAGAAAGGAGCTCGAGAAAGAAATTGTCAGCCTAAAAGAATCCTTGGTGATGGTTAGCAGTCCAAAGTCTGAGGAATTAGATTCCTCTTAGATCTTCGACTTTTTCTTTCTTTTTTTGTAACCAGACTTGTAGATCTTTTTTTTGTACTTGACTTTGACTTTAATGAAATGATATTTTTTCTCATTTTTACCCTATGTGAATCAAATATTTGTGGATAGTTTCTCTTTTTTTTTTTGGGTGGTCTTATGGACCTCAGCTTTGCAAAGGACCTCGACATCAATAAAGGAATGCCTTCTTCAATCATCTTTTTCATTTTGCTTGGATTAATTTGATATCTATTGGCTTTTCTACTTTTCCCACATTGCTTTCTATTGAAATGGCTATTGAAGATTGATTTTCCTCCCATCTTTTCATAATCGAAGATCTTTATCCACTCTTGGTTGAGGTTGTCTTTTTGTTTCTAGCTTAGTTGGTTTTCCTTGGGCCCTTTGTCAGGACGAGGCCCTCCCCTACTCATGACGAGGTCGGCCTTTACTTTGCCCCCCCCACCCCCCATCAGGACGAGGTCCTCCTCTTATTCCTAACAGGATAAGTTTCTACATTTGCTAAGGTAGAGTCTTCCTTCCGCCATGGTTAACTGGAGGTTTTTATTTGCATCAGGATGGGGTTCTCCTCCAATTCCCATCGATCCGATAGGGGTTCGATGGGGCTATTGATAGGGCCTCTCCCCTCACCTCATCTTAGATCAGCAAGGCCTTTGCTTTGCTCAAGCTAGGACGAGGTTCACTTCCTATTCCTAATAGGATAGTAGGAGCGCATAAGGACCGTTGGAAGGGTCTCTCCTCTTATCTCATCTTAGACTAACGAGGCTTTTGCTTTGCTCAAGTTAGGACATAGTTTTCCTCCTATTCCTAATAGAACAGTAGGGGTGTGCATAAGGGCCATTGGAAGGGCCTCTTCCCTCATCTCATCTTAGATTAACGAGGCCTTCACTTTGCTCAAGTTAGGATGAGGTTCTCGTCCTATTCCTAATAGGACTGTAGTGGCACATAAGGGCTGTTGGAAGGACCTCTCTCCTCATCTCGTCTTAGATTAACGAGGCCTTCACTTTGCTCAAGTTAGGATGAGGTTCTCCCCCTGCTCCTAACAGGATAGTAGGGACACATAAGGGTCATTGGAATGGCCTCTTTCCTCATCTCATCTTAGATTAACGAGGCCTTCGCTTTGCTTAAGTTAGGACGAGGTTCTCCTACTATCCTAGCAGGACAATAGAGGCACATAAGGGTCGTTGGAAGGGCCTTTCCCCTCATCTCGTGTTAGATTAATGAGGCTTCACAAAGTTTGGTTGAGTTATTTCCTGTCAATATATAATTTTGAACCAAAGAACAGAGGTGTCGGAAAGAGAGAAAGTTTTATTGAAGTAAGATTACTGGTAATACATTCATAGATTCTTCGAATTTCAGGGGTGCGAGAGTGTCACTCCTTCGAGCTCCTTCAGATAATAAGTTTCGAACCAAATAACCTCCTTGACATCATATGAGCCTTCCCAATTCAGAGCGAGCTTCATCATTGAGCCTTCCCAATCAGAATGAGCTTCCTTTGGTTCTGAGTTTGTGAGATAACTACTCGCTGAAGTACTAGATCTCCCACTTTGAATGCTTTGCCTCTGACCCTTGAGTTGTAGTAGCGAGCTACCTTTTGCTTGTAGGCCGCCATCCAAACTTGAGCTACTTTCCTTTTTTCTTCCAGCAAGTCAAGTTTGGCCCTGAGATCCCATGAGTTTTGTGGCTCGCTGAAAGCCATGACTAGCACTTGTGAAAGTTTCAGTTCTATTAGGATGGTCGTCTCTATCCTGAAGGCCAAAATGAATGGAGTCTCTCTAGTTGGCAATCTTTGGATAGATCGGTATGCCCAGATGATAGAGTTCATCTACCCAAGTTTCTTTTGCCTTCTCAAGTCTTGCTTTGATTTCTTGCAGTAGAGTTCTGTTGGTTACTTCGACCTCACCGTTTGCCTATGGATGAGATACTAATATGAAATTATGAGAGATATTCTAGTCTTCACAGAACTTGATGAATTTTCCTCCAACAAACTACCATCCATTGTCTGTTATGATGGTCTGAGGTAAGCTGAACTTGCAAATAATTAACTTTTAGCTGAAGTCTTGTACTTTTACTTCAGTAATTTTAGCCAGGGGTTCGGCCTCAACCCATTTGATAAAGTAGTCAATTACAACCAAGAAGAACTTTTGCTATCCAGACGCCACCTAGAAGGGGTTGAGTATATCCATCCCCCATTGTGCAAATGGCCAAGGGGCACTCAAGGGGATAAGCTCGGAGGTCGGCCATCTCTAAATACTAGTATTTCTCTAATAATGGTAGCACCTTCTAACATAGTCTAGCGAGTCCCGATATAAGATTGGCCAGTAATAGCCTTACCGAAGTAGCTTGTGAGATATAGATCTGGCACCCAGATGCCTTCCACAAATTCCTTCATGTACCTCTCATAATACAAAATCGACCTCAAAAGGTCAAAGGAATCTTAAAAGTGGTAGTGAATATGACCTTTTGTATAGTTTGCCCTCATAAAGAACATACCGGAAGGTCCGATTCCTTAATTTTTAGGTTTTTTTTGGATCATGAGGTAGGATCTCATCTTTGATATAAGTGACTAGTGGATCAATCCAGTTTAGCTCATGCTCAGCCTGCATCACAGATTGTGATTCTTCCAAACTCGGGCATTTCTGGATTTTGAAGAAAACCTTCTTAGATAGTTCGGCTGGAGCTAGTGTGATCAATTTAGAAAGATGGTTGGCTCTGGTGTTTTTCGCTCTCAGAATCCATTGGATGCTAAAACTCTTGAAGGTCAAAATCAAATCTTTTACTTTCTCAAGATACTTTATCAAAGTTTCCTCCTGAGCTTCATAACTGCCGCTAACTTGTCCGACTATCAGTTGGAAATCACTGTACACTTGGAGAAGGTCCGCTTCCAACTCCTTGGCTATCCTTAGTCCTACTATTAGAGCTTCATATTTAGCTCCATTGTTTGTTGCCATGAACTCGAAGTGCAGTGCATACTCGATGACCATGCCTTCCGGGTTGACCAGGTCAGCCCAGCGTCTGCACCTAAAGCATGGGAAAAGCCATCCACATACAAGGCCCAGAAACCTTCGAAAAGATCCACTCTTTCTTTGGGGGGCTCCATTGCAATCACGGAATGCTGGCTTCATTCTGCTTAGATTCGACATCATCAGGAATTATGCACTCAACTATGAAGTTAGCCAGTATGTGAGCCATGATTGATGGTCGGGATTGGTAGTTGATGTCAAACTCTGTGAGCTTGATTTTTCACTTTGCAATTCTTCTACAGGCATCCATCCAGTGAAGGACTGCCCTAATTAGCTGGTCTGTGAGAAGCATTATGGTTTGCCCTTGAAAGTAGGATCGAAGTCTCCTGGCTGCAATCAGAAGAGCGTAAGTTAATTTTTTTAATTTAATGTACCTGGTCTTTGCATCTCTCAAGACTCGACCTATGTAGTAGATTGATCGTTGCGCTTTTGCCTCTTCCTTAACTAGGATAGCTACTGCCAACACCATCGGAGAGACCACTAGGTAGAGGAATAACTCTTCTCCATGTTCGCGCTTGGCCAATAAGGAAGGCAAGTTGAGGTAGTTCTTAAGCTCTTCAAATGCTTGTTGACTTTCCATAGTCCAATAGAAGTTCTTTAGTTGTTTAAGGACCTGGAAGAAGGGCATGCATCGCTTGATCGATTTTGAGATAAAGTGATTCAGAGATGCCATCTTTTTAGTTAGGTGCTGAACTTCTTTTATTGATCTTGAGGCAGTCATCTCCTGTATGGCTTGGATCTTCTCCATGTTAGCTTCGATGCCACATCTTGACACCCTGAATCCCAAGAATTTTCTTGAGGTTATCTTGAAGGTGCATTTGGTTGGATTTAGCTTCATTTTGTACCTTCAGAAAGCATCGAAGGTCTCCTCAAGGTTGGCAACATGATTGATTGAAGTCCAACTCTTGTCAAGCATGTCATCCACATAGACCTCCATGTTGCGGTCGATCTGCTCTTTGAAGATTTAGTTGACCAGATGTTGATAGGTTACATCTGCATCTTTCAATCCAAAAGGCATTACCTTGTAACAATAAAGACCATGGGCAGTAATAAAAGTAGTTTTCTCCTCATCCTCTGATGCCATTTGGATTAGTTATAGTTGGAGAAGATATCCATGATGGTGAGGAGCTCATGACCCAAGGTTGCATCCACCAGTTGATCGATTCTGGGCAGGGGGTAGCTATCCTTTGGATAGACTTTGTTTAACTTGTTAAAGTCAATGCACATTCTCTACTTGCCATTGGCCTTCATGACCAGGACAACATTGGAGACCCAACTTGGATAGCTGACTTTCTAAATGAATCCAGCTTTAAGGAGCTTGTCTACTTCCTCTACTATTACCTTCTACCTTTTCGGTGCATATCTCCATTTTTTTCCTTCATTGGTTTGTACTTAGGGTTAACAGCCAGCTGATGTTTCATGACCTCAGCATCAATCCCTGGCATATCCACTGGAACCCAAGTGAAGACGTCGGCATTCCTCCATAGGAAAGCGACGAGCTATTTTCAGACTTTATCTCTCAAGTTGGAGCCGATCTGCACCATATGTTCCACATCCCCATCATTCAGAGGGACAGCCACAAGGTCTTCCATGGGTTCACCCTACTCTTCAGTAAGGTCATTGCGAACATCCAGCCCATCAATTGGGCAAGGATCGGACTAGCCACTCTTCTATAAAGTAATGGAATAGTAGTGTCTTGCCAAGGCTTGATCACCCCTAATTTTCCTAATTTCATTGCTTGTTGGAAACTTTATTTTTAAATAACAAGTCGATACCACAGCTCAGAGTGCATTTAGACTAGGTCAGCCAAGAATTGCATTGTAGACCGATGGAGCTTTTACTACCACAAAGCTGATCTATGCTCGAGCATGTTTTGGGTGTTGCCTTGTAGCCATAGTCAATGTTATTATCCCTTCAACTGGCACAGCAACATCAGTGAAGCCCACCAATGGAGAATTCATAGGTCCCAGGTAGTTATTAGGTATAGACATTTTGAAGAAAGCATCATAAAATAAGTCATCGATAGAACTTCCATTATCTACTAAAACATGGCATACATTATAGTCAGTAATGTTTAAAAAGATTAGAACCACGTCGTTGTGTGAAAACTGAACACCTAGGGAATTTTCATTGGTAAAATCTATGGGCTCCTCAGTCCTCCACCTCTTTGTAGGCTCTACCAACCTACTGGCTTATTCCCATCAAAGTTCCCCAAGGATGGTGTTGATGATGCCGAGAGGTGGTCGATCTCCTGCCTGCTCCTCCCTCCTTGGTGGTTTTGATTGTGGTAATGCCCTTGGCCAATCTTTCCTTACCTTGGATCAGTGATGTAGAAATCGATCCAGCCAACCTCGCCTGATGAGCTCTTCGATATCATCATGGAGCTGAATGTATTCTTCAGTATCGTGATAGTGATCACGATGGTAAAGATAATACTTATTTGGATTGTACTTGTCAGGATGAGTGCACATCCTCTCCAACCTCGATAGCTGCTCCTTAATCTCCATCAATACTTGAGTTTTTGGAGTGTTGAGGGTGGTGTAATTATGGAACCTTCTGAGGGGGCAGCCCTATCGAGCCCTCATATTTAGGCTTCTTTGCTTTCAGGCCCAAGGAGGAGTTCAGGCTCGCTTGCACTCAGGAGAAGTTTGGGAGTGGGGTCGAGCTTCACTCAGCTTTTTTTAGTAGCAAGCATACTTGATCCGCCCACACGCCACTCTCCCATGGCTTCACTATCCTTAGCCTTAATGGCATCTTCTGCCCGGGCATAACCATCAGTTCGAGCTAGCATATCAACAAAATTCCTGGGTACTTCTTCTCCAGGGAGAACAGCAGGTCATTATTTTGAAGGCCACCCTTTAGTGCGATCATTGCAATCGATTGGTCCAAATTTTGGACGTCCAAAGCAACAGTGTTGAAATGGGTGACATAGGCCTGGATGGACTCTCCTTCCTTCTGCTTGATGTTAATGAGGGGTTCGAGCCTCGTCGAGGGTGTCAGCTACTGATGAAGTGAGCTACAAATTGGTGGCTCATCTGATCAAAAGAAAAGATAGTACTCGACTTAAGGGCCGAGTACTAGTTCCTTGCTGATCCTTTTAGGGTGGATGGGAAAGCTCGGCACAGAATGGCATCTGGCGCGCTATGGAGCAGCATCATTTTTTGAAAGACTTCTAAATGGTCAACCGGATCAGCAGTCCCATCGTAGCTCTCAAACTTGGGGAGTTTGAAGTTCGACGGGATTAGCTTCAGCATGATCTACTAGGAAAAAGGAGGGTTGGTGTAGATATCGTTGCTATGGGAGGGGGGAGTTTGGTGGAGTTTCTCGATCCACTGGCTCATCTCCTATAATTTTTGGTCCAGGAGGTCCTCACGATCGTGGATCTCCAAAACCTTCTAACAGAATGGGGGTGAAGTCCCCCCAAGAGTTGAATCATGATCAGAGCAAGGGCTCTCCATCCTTTGCTTCTCTTTTCTAAAAGTTGCAGGCCGACTAGCCTAAGTCGATCACCCCCAGACTGGATCTTGGGGTTCCAGTGAGAGCCGCTCCAATCAGACCGGTGTGGGAGGCTACTGCTGCATGGCCTGCTCTACTTCAGTAAGGCCCCTGATCTATTGGATCAGTAGGTTGAACTATTTCGCATCCACCATCACTGTCGGTGGAGTTTGAGATGCTGAAGATGAAATAGGGGCAGACAGATCTGGATGAAATCTGGCCACAGAGGTGGTTGACCATCGAGTCAAAACTTTTCTGGGAGGCATCTTTCCAAGAAGAATCAAAGAAAAAGGCTTTGAAGGAGAAGAAGAGGAACTTTCGCTGAATACTTCTTTAAGGAATTAATAGATTTCCTTCCTCTAGCACCAATTCTATTGGTGCAAAATCTGGTTGATGCCAGATTTAAGGCTAGAGTCAGAGAAGATGAGGTTGCCGTCGGTGACCTACAAAATAAGTCTCATTCAGAGTCGAGGGTGGTGACTCCAGCATGACCCTCTGACGATCAAGTTAGCCCTTTCGATCAATAGAAATGGAGTATTTAGAGTGGTTTTTAGTAGAGTTTTGAGGTAAAAGATGAGAGCTTAGGAAAGAAAGCGTATCTGGAGGATCTCTTATATACGCGATGTCCATAACAAGCTGATGGTGACAACTGTAACCACCTAGTATTAGGCCATTCAGGGCCACATGGGGTTTGTTATGGAGCATGGTGTCCATTATCATGACGTGCCAGTTTGTTGGGGCTTAATAGTTGAGGTTCGGATGGGATAAATACAGACGGTGAAGAGATCATAGTTAATGTTGTTCTAGAGGAGTTTAGGTGTTCTTAACATCGACCATGCCTTGACTGTTATTTGCTTTATCAAGAATAAGTGCCGAGTTCCTTCGGGCAGCTGGGAGGGGTATGGAAGGGATCCTACTAAGAGAGTTTAGAGGAAGCTCAACCAGGTGGAGCCCCTCAGGCAACTAGGGGGAAGTCCGGAAGGAATTCAACAGTTGGAGAAGTCAATCAGAAGGAGAAGTTCAATTGATGGAGAAGTTCGACAAAAGAAAAAGTACTAGGAGTTCGAGATAAAGCATAAAAGTTTCTCTGAAGAAGGTTCTATTAGTCGGAGACTCTCGAGATGAGATTCGATGGTGATAGCGATACTCGATTTGAAGGGGATCTGGTAGGAAAGAAGTTCGGCCAGCTTCCAAGCTAGCCAGGAGAGACTACTCAAGGGGCGAAACCTCAGCGCTTCAACTACTCAAGCGATTGCTCTCACTATTCAAGTTCGTCTGAGGTTCTGCTTGGCTGGAGAGGGTCGTCCAGATGGAGTGCAATTGGAGGAGTTCGTCCGTTTGTGGCGGAGGAACCTGATTGCCTTTACCGATCGAAGCCCAGCCATGGCCATCGCCACTAGGCAAGCTCACCCAGAGATCAGACATTCATCATAACTTTGGTAAAAGCAGGTTTATCCCCAACAGTCACCAAGCAAATACACCCTACCTTAAAACAACCCCACTTTGTATTGAAAAATTTGAGCCTCCACCTAGCCCACCAATAACTTCCTTATTAGAACCACCAACTGCTCTAGAATTGAAGCCACTTCCTGATGAACCCACTGACACACTACAAGTGATATCTACCTAGGAAGACCAACTTATGGATGTTCTAAAAAGACGTAAAGAAGTTGTTGGATGGAATATTACTGATACGAGGAATAACGATTTTATGAATGATTTTTCTATATTAGGCACTACTTTTGAGGATTGCCTTCAAAATTTATCTATAATATTAAAACGATGTATGGAGGCAGATTTAAAATTGATTTGAAAAAAGTGCCATGATTTTGATCAAGAAGAGTTGATATCTAGACACATTATACCCGAGAAAGAAAGTGGGGTAAATCAGGTTATAATTGAAGAAATTCCTAAGCCATTACTTCCGATTTTGGTCCATCAAATACAATTTCTTCCTAATTATCATAAAAACTATAATAAATTTTGGTGTAACATGCTTGCTCTAAATACTTTATTGATCTGGGCTATGCTTAACTGTTGAAAAGCATTCCATGAATGATTTTTTGCCATGATGATAAGGCCTCTTGATTGACCTTATCTTTTTAAACCTAAAGGATGTACTCAAAATTATTATACCTAAAACTCCTTCATAGGGTCCGGCTGAAAGTGTTAAACTTAGCGCTTACTGAGAGACAACCTTGCTTTTGCATTTTCTATTTTTAGTTTACCTTTCTTTCAGAATTAAGTTGGGGGGAGAACTATAGTCCCATGCTGAACAAAGAACAAATAAAGCCCAGGATAAGACTAGAAACAAACTAAACCAGGTAAACTCTTTCCTTGTTATTTTTATCATTTATCACACTCTATTTTTCTTTCCTCCATTAAGGATAATGAAAATTAAGTTAAGAAGGAAGGATAAATAAAATATTTAAGTCCTCAAGTATGATAATAATTAGTTTTATGTATCTAATTTCATGCCAATTTGAAGTTTTTCAGGCATTTTAAGTGACGATTGATTAGTGGTTTAGAAAATTTTTGAAATACTAAGGACCAAATTATTAAGAAAACCTAATAAATGGTTAGGCCTAGATCAGACAAATTTTTGAGTGATTCTAAAACTTTCTTCCAACCTATATTCAATAAAGAATCTACTTTATATGGGTATGAGTGAAAAAATTTAAAAAAATTTAAAAAAATCAAAAAAAATAAAGAGTAAGTTCTAAATATTAATTTTTCATCGAGTAACTAGGTTCCGTTGCCTAAGTAAGCAATGTTATTCACATCAAAAAGTAGGCAATATGAAGAAGCTTGTTATAGAGTTAATTTTAACCTGTAGACTATTTGACTCGAGTCAGTAAATCCGAGGGGTGTTCTACACTTAGTGCCCTAAAGCCAACAGGTTTGGGAGCCGTTGGTCCAAAGTTCACTACAAAAGTTAGATAGAAAGCTTAAGAAGTTAAAACATTGCAATGACTAAAAAGAATCCTCTAACCCATACTAAAGATTGAGAATTTAAAGCATAAAGATGGGAAATTGATCAAAGAAAAGATCTAAAACTTTATGTTCTTCACTTAACCACTCTTCGGGATAGAATTAATAATCCAATGATGTATTTCTTAAATCTCCAACCAGGTATCAACGAACTTTAGGATGACTTGAAGAAACTTTCATATCTTATTGAGTTAGTACATACTTCTAATTTTTCATTTTTTACTCGAAGATGAGTAAAACTCAAGTTGGAGGGTGTAATAATTATCACAAATTACTAAATAAATCATATTAAATCATATATAAATTAATATTTATGTAAAAAGAATTGATATGTTTATTAATATTTTATAGAAAAGAAATCCAACAATATAAAGAGCTCAATTTATGGGTTCAAATAAAACAAATTTGGTGAAAATCGAAGCTAAATTAGAATTTTAATGAAGATAAAAAATTTTAATAAAGAAAAAATAATAATAATAAAATAAATAAAATTAACTAAATCGGCCAGCTCAATCGGTTGGTCTAGTGAGAACCAGACCACGGCCCAACCACCGCGTGAGCCACGTTGATCCAACTAACACGGCCCATACCAGAAGCAGCCTGCAGGCTAGCCCGTGCTTACCATAGGCCCAGCCCACCTCCCCTCAGGTCCTCATGTCAGCCTGACGTCTAGAAAGCACGTGGTACATGGTGGACTGCATGCCAACTCAGTGCACATAGACCCTTAATTAAAGGGTCTACGGCATTTTTATCATGGCATTCGAGGGTATGTTCTACATTTCGTCCGATGCGGCAGCTGCTGCTTGGCAGAGGTTTTTGGTGCTCCCGGTCCAGCTGGTCTATAGCCATAGTTCCATGCGATCTAGTGGCTCTCAGTGAAGCCTGTCGGCATCCAATGGTCATCAAGGTTTTCGACTTGATTAAGGACTCCAATGGTGATTTGGCACGATCCAACGGCACAGTGCACTCCAAGCGGTGATCGAATGGTGGAGAATTAATCAGGGCAATGATCATGGGCTTAGTGATAGATTTTTGATAGAATTTGGATTGTTTAATCATAAATCAATGGTTAGGAATGTTTTTAGG
The DNA here is from genome assembly GCA_006176705.1 of Cocos nucifera. Lineage (NCBI taxonomy): Eukaryota > Viridiplantae > Streptophyta > Magnoliopsida > Arecales > Arecaceae > Cocos > Cocos nucifera. The sequence continues at coordinate 500,924 of QRFJ01001277.1, forward strand.
TGATGACTTCAATCCGAACTCTAATTTGAGCCCAATAAGGACTCACCAGCTGCTTGTTTCTTCCTTTATTTAAACCCTTCATATGCCATAATCCAAACAAAACCCCTCTAAGGGGGCAATTAGCCTCTCTGCTTAGAGCTCTCCCTTCTCTTCTCCTCTCCTCTTTTCTTCTTTCTTTTTTCTTTTCTTTTTCTTTTCTTTTTCTTTTATCTGAGAGATTCCAATACATCGGAAGCTAGCAAGATCAAATATTTGTACGACTAAAGGTCTTTTGTCTAGGAGAGTAAGAAAAGTCTTCCAAGCATGAAAGTTTATAATTTGAACCCAGCCTTTTTTTTTATTGGATAATAAAATTTCTTCATCTTTTACATGCCTTTCATATTTATGCTTTAATGTTGAATTTCTTTCAATTTATAACTAAAGAGATAGATTGTGATCATTGAAAGATATGGTCAGTGCTCAAGTTAGGATAAATTATAAGATTTATATTTTAATATTTAATTTCTTATAATTTATACCTAAGAAGATAGATCATGATTGCAGATACAGTCTATGCTCAGATTAGGATGAATTGCAAGAATTAATCAAATTCATGTTTATGTTCTTTGATTGCATGATCCAAATTATCTATGTCTATGAGATGGGTCATGATTGTGTTAGATATGGTCCATGCTCAGTAGAATAGATTATGTTAGAATCAGATCAAGAAAACTTACATCTTATAAGATTGTATGTTGATAATAGAAAGATTGCATGAATCAATTATAAACTTGAATATTGAAAGATAGAACTAAAACTCTAGACAATCTCTTTTTTTATTTTTAATTAATTTTAAAATCCTAATTAATTAATTATCTTCTCTCTTTTTATTTTAATTTGCTAAATCTTAATTAATTTTATTTTATTTATTTAATTAATTTTTTATTTTAAGAATTAATTTAATTAATTTTTTTAATTAAATTGAACACAACTCAGTCTTCAATCATCGAGAAAATCGATATTCGACTCACCACTATCCTAAATATTAAAATTGAATCTAATTTTTATTTGATGTTGTAATGACAAGCAATCATAGGCCAAACAAAAAGGTGCATATTTGGAACTGCTGGCATGGGATGCAACTAGATCAGCAAAGTTGGAAACTATGTTGACCTAGTCTCAGGTTAGCCGACTCAGTACTGAGACTGAGCTAGCTTCGTACATGGGTAGAGTTATGCAAATGGTCTATTCGAGGCTAAGGTTTGGGTTGATCCTAGGGCTCTTAATGTAAGATATGTGTGCCCTAGAAGCCAGAATTGGCTGACACTTGTAATACACTTCTAGGGACAAAATTATAGTTTTGACTATAAATAATAAAGTGAGTTATTTTCTATCATAAATATGTTTTTAGTGTCTGTGATATATCCCTTGAGTTAATGGTAATGATAATTCTTATTTTCAAGAGTTGAAAATTTAAGACAAGAATTTACATTATTAACTCATAAAATGCTCTTGATCATAGGATCATCATGAGGATGGTGATTGATCCGAAAGGTTCGTGTACAATTGCTTTTTCATAGTAGATGAGTCTTGAATCTACGGTGTAGAGACATCAGAGCGAGAGTACAGATACTCATTAGAGAATGAGGGCACTGAGCGTGACCATCTCGAGCAGTCATAAGAAAGTCTACCTTCTCATCGATGACTGACTCAAAGCTGTAGTGGTGTGTTTGGTTCTTTGACCTGAGGTGCATCGACAGTTCACTTTGAGGGTGTTATAGTTTGACTATACCATGACTCAGTCTCCTAGCCATTCGGAACCCTGAGGTGTATGTTGGCTATAGCATGTTCATTATAGAAACTGGATTGCACCAAGAGAGAATCTATCTACCTCGATGGATGAGGAGCAGCCCTATGATGATCATAAGAATTAAATCCATAAGCCCATGGCCATGGCAGAGTGAAATAATAGAAAGAGTATCTATTAAGGTTTTCACATCGGACTTGAATCGAATGATTAAATCATATGATAGAAATCAGGGTTTGATGAGTTCACCTTAACCCTCATCTGATCGGAGCTCAAGATAGAAGAACTTAATCACACAAGTAGCTGCATCGAGAGGTTCATCTTCAGTTTTGATGGATTGCCACTATTTATTGCTAGGTGTCACTGATGGATTTTGGGAGCAATTAGAATGATTTTGATGATCGATCATTCTGATTGTTTGAATCAGAAGAGTTCTGATCCATTGGAAGGAGTTTTGATGATATCGATGATGGAGATCACGACATATCCCATTACCATACAGAACTGAACCTAACTGGATCACACAAACAAGAATTTAGATCTGGATATCATCAATTGGACTAAACCAGTTCAATTGATTTGAATTAGATTCAATTAGGTTCAAGAAAATCATGCTTGCACATGATTGAACCTAACGCTCTCCTTTTATTATCATTAAAAGTTGTCTCGACTGAGCCAAATGAGTTTGTACTCACTCAGGTACCTTTACTTGATCTGATTGGAGCTTGTCCAAATTAAAAAAGGATTATCTTAATTTATGAGATAAATTTGAGATAACACCTGCCATTTTCTGTTACCGGCTAATTCTTGTCCTTTGACTTTGGTCAAACGTTCACCTTTGACCCTTAGACATCTGCCCATGTGTCATGCATTTATTGGAGAGAAGATAGGAGCTTGTCCCCTTACTGGAATTTGGAAAGAAGGGGGTGCATGCCTAGGGAGGCATGTGCCCATGGATAGGGATGCCTAGAGTCCTATACGGATGGGACTCCAAGTTGCTTCTTGGATTCTACTTAGGTGACCCCTAGCTATAGACTTTGATCAATCTTGGGCACCATCTAAGGATAAATTAGTGGGGATCTCATCTGATTGGATTAGGTGATGTCATCCCATCAATCAAATTTTGATCTGATTGCACAAAGCAACGTGATTGGTCGGGATGATGTGGCACTGCATGGCGCAGCAAGGTCTGCATAAATCCTATCTACGTCCAACTTTCAGAGAGTTCCCTCTTAGCCATGCTCCAAGACTGCCCCTCTTCCTCATCCATACCATCTTCTGATCCTCTCTCTCCTCTCCATGCCCAAGGAAAGTTGGGCTCCAGTTTGGTGCGATCCAGGAAAGAAAAATGTGACGAGAAAGGAAGAAGGCAGTACTGCTGCAGAGATGACTGTTGATCTTCAGAAGGAGTTTGAAGATCCTCCAAAATAGATCTAGATCTAATTTTTGAAGACACGATAAAGAAAGAGAAGATCTCTAGATCTAGCTCGAGTGGTTATCGGTAGAGGCTAGGCGCTTGTGTGGCTAGATCCAGAACCTCAAGCAATTAACAGGATCATCAAAGGATAATCGGATTACCCAGCATCAAGGTATAATTAAATTATATTTAATTTATTTTTATTTTATTTATTAGATTTATAAAATTAGATCTAAAATATCTCAGATCTGATCTAGATATATGAGAAAAATTTTTGAAATATCTCTCTGAATTTGATCAGATCTGAATGAACCTGATCCAGAAAATTAGGATTTTCCCTTCAACTGGTATCAGAGCCAGGTTCTCTAAATTATTTAGATCTAATTTTTATTTATTATTAATGTAAAAATTAAATGATTTTAGATATCACATGAGATATGATTAGATCTAAAATTAAAAAAATTAAAATTAAATAATATAGATCTAAGTTCTACAATATGTATAACTAGTTGTAAAATAGAATAGTTCTATACGTAGTCTTGCATGATCATGATTTATTTTGATTAAATTATAATTTTAGATCTATTTATTTTCTATTTTTTGATGATTATAAATATTATAATAAGATCTGAAAAATAAAAAATAAAAATATTTAATTTTTAGATCATATGAGATATGATGTATGCATGTTTAGACTAATTGTAGAATAGTTCTACATAATTATCTAGATTAGAATTTATTTTGATGTGATCAATTTAAATTTGATTTTTTAGATAATTATGAGATAATTTAGATCTAAAAAATATGCATGATATGATACATGAGATGTATGCAAAACATGTATTAAGTTAGATCAATTTTATATATGAGATATATGATGTAGATCTAAACTAGTTTTATAGATTTATATTTCTAATTAAGACGTTTCCCTTGGTCGTCCAGTCATAAGAGTAAAGTAGGGTTTAAATGCCCTCTCCTCCCATTCGATGGGGTGTTTTTATTTACTTTCTGTAGGGGTGCTGCACGTTCATCCATAATCAGAAATCAAGAACTTACTTTCTGTAAAATCCTAGATCCTAAAACCCTAAAATTTTATTTACATGTTTTATTTGTGAACCCTAAACTTAATTAAGAATTAAGATTATGAAATATATGTTAGGTCTAAAATTGAGAATTTTAGATCTAAGACATATTCATAAAATTGGGTTTGGGCTTGGGTAGCTCAATTAGGTCTAAGCGGTTGATCAAACCGAATCAAGAGTTGGTTAGATGGGATCAACAGTGCTTAAATTGACCAGCCTAATAGGATTAAGTCTGGGTCAAGATCGAGTCACATGAGTGATCGATCAAGCTAAGACCTAATTAGGCTCAGTGGTTAGAGTCTGGATTGTAGGCTAACCCGATTGGTTCTGGCTCAACAATTTGGTGTCTAAGGTAAGTTTGGCAGATACGATCGACTGATTTTTAATTAGGAAGCTACTCGACTCGAATGCATTCTTGTTGAGTTAATGGCATATCCCTTCCACTAGTCTCACTTACCTGGCCATGTTTGTTGACTCAGTTCTGATCTGAGGTGGTCAATAATCCGAGCTAACCCATGCCACTAGGTTAGTCATAATGGTTATGACTATGTCAAGTCTAGTTTAATGAGACCTAAATCAAATCTTCCTAAGAAAAGATTAAGTCTAAGGTCTTCCACCATTGTAGATGTGCGGGCCCTTTCCGGGGTTGATTATTCTCGATTGATTATAGTGGTTCAGTTGCACCAAAAAGATGCAACCATATCTATTAGGCATTGGATGCTATGGGCTGGAGGATGAATTGGGCTCAATATTTCGGATATAATGAGAGACTCAATTAGAAATTTAATCTGTGCAAATGGTGGGTCTGACTTAACTAAGGAGTGGATCAATATTTCGGGCATGGTGAGATTCATGAATTAGAGACCAAGTTTGGGTGCACCATGATTGAAGAATCATTGAACAAGAGTTGTTCACTCATTGGCTAACCCATCATCAATAACTGTTAGGTGAGGTGATGAGTCAGTTGGTGGGACCGCACCATCCACTAGAAATCATTAATCGTAGAGATTTTCGCATCTCTACAGAGAGAGTGTAGGGATCCAAAAAAATAGTGGAAGCTAATTTGTTTAAAAATAAAATTTCTAAATAAATTGGTTAAGTCTTAATTATAATATCTAACTAGAAACTTTGACTCTCTACAGAAAAATGTCTACATCCAACCCACTAGCACAAATCCTAGACACCAATAGACTAACCAGACCAAATTACAAGGATTGGCTTTAGAACTTCAAAATTATCTTGGATTCCAAAAAAGTTAACTCATGTATTGGACCAGGACCCTCCCACCTTACCAGCTCATTCCATCAGCTGAACAGAGAGTGTCTCTAGATAAAATCGGATGGACGAAGATAACAAGGCCAGATATTACATGTTGGGCTCAATGATGTCTGATGAACTTCAGTGCCAACATGAAGATATCAGGACTGCTCGCCAAATGTTGGCTCACCTACTAGAGATGTTTGGTGAACAGAGTCGCGCAGCCAAGTATCAAGTCACTAAATGACTATTCAAGGCTAAGATGCATGATGGGCAGTCAGTTCAAGATCATTATTTGATGATGATCAATAATTTGAAAGAGCTTGAGAAGTTCGGAGTGAAGTTGGACTTGGATCTGTAGAATGACATAATTCTGCAATCTTTGACTGATGTGTATGGGCAGTTCATCATGAACTACCATATGCATAAACTTCAAAATTCCTTGGTCGAACTTATGAATATGCTGGTTACCGCTGAGCTTTCTATGAAAGGTTCTAAAGGCTCAGTGCTTGCTATGGAATGGACTTCTTCTAAGAGAAAGTCTTTTGGAAAGAAGAAGAAGTCTGTGAAAAAATAGAAGGTGGAAGGAGGAAAGAAGAAAAATGCAGAGCTGAAAAAGAAGGCTGCTGACAAAGAAAAGTATTTTCATTGCAATAATGATGGCCACTGAAAGTGGAACTGCCCTACATACCTGGCCACCCTAAAGAATAAGAAGGAGGCAGGACCTTCTGGAGGTATGCTCATTATTGAGTCTAATCTTATGATTTCTTCAACATCCAGTTGGGTGCTTGACTCTGGTTCTAGTGCTCATTTGTGCACTTCAATGTAGGGTCTTGAGGATAGTAGGAGCCTGAGGGATGGTGAGATGATCCTGTGCATCAGAAATGGAGCAAGAGTTGCTACCATGGCCGTGGAAACATGCCCTCTTTGACTACCATCTGGTTTAGACTTAGTGTTAAAAGACTGTTATTATGTGCCTGCAGCAAGCAGGAATTTGATTTCTATTTCTTGCCTTGCATTAGAAGGCTATGTAATTAGTTTTCTTAAGGACCATTGTAACATTCTTTATGAAAGAAATAAAATTGCAAGTAGTTTTCTTATTAATGATCTTTACTAGTTACATATTGATGTATCTATTTTTAATATCGAGCAAAATGTGAATACCATGAAACAACCTAGGGATAGTCCAAATGATAGGTATCTATGGCACCTAAGACTAGGTCATATAGCAGAAGATAGGGTTAACAAATTGAAGAAAATTGGGCTATTGAGTCCATTGACTTCCAAGTCATATCCAATTTGTGAATCTTATCTTCATGGCAAAATGACCAAACTTCCTTTCATAGGACATGGGGAAAGGGCCACGAATCTTCTTGCCCTAGTACATACTGATGTGTGCGGCCCATTTGATGTGCCGGCTAGAGGCATAACTTTATCTACTTCATAATCCTTTATCGATGATTTATCTAGGTATGGGTATGTGTATCTTATGAGACACAAGTCTGAAGCTTTTGAAAAGTTCAAAGGAATTCAGACATGAAGTAGAAAAGCAAACAAGAAAATTCATTAAGGTTCTTCGATCAGATCGAGGAGGTGAATACCTTAGTCAAAAATTTCTAGACTATCTCAAAAAAAATGGCATAGTCTCTCAATGGACTCCACCTGGAACACCTCAACTCAATGGAGTTTCAGAACAGGAGGAAATCGAACTCTATTAGATATGGTCCGATCCATGATGAGCTTCACAGACCTCCTTGATTTTCTTTAGGGATACTGTTTGTTAACTACAATATACTTACTGAATAGGGTTCCTTCTAAAATCGTTCCTACCACATACCGTATGAGATATGGCATGGTAAGAAACCAAGTCTGAGTCATCTCAGAATTTGGGATTGTCCGGCTCATGTCAAAAGACAACAAGCAGACAAGTTAGACTTTAGGTCCTTTAGAGCTCGATTTATAGGATATCCTAAAGAGTCATTAGAATATTATTTCTACATTCCTAGAAGATCACAATGTGATTGTGAGTCGACATGCCATCTTTCTTGAAAAATAGTTTATTCAAGATAGTGGCATTGGAAAGCAGATCAAGCTCGATGAGAAAGTCTCACAAGAGCAATGAGCTAAGGACCAAATGGAACCAAATCAGGTTAAGCCAATCCAATCACTACCTCCTCCACCTCGTAGATCGAAAAGAGTTTTCCGATCCCCCTGAGAGGTACTTAGGTACTATTTCAGAGGAAGTAGAGAAAATATTCCTCGTAGGCAATGGGGTTCATGGTGATGATCCCAAAATCTATAACGAGACGATATCAGATATCGACTCTAAGAAATGGTTAGAGATAATGAAGTCAGAAATTGACTCGATGCACTCAAACCAAGTCTGGACCTTGGTAGATCCATCAGAAGGTATAGTACTTATTGAATGTAAATGGATCTACAAGAGAAAGATTGGTGCAGATGGAAATATGGAGACATTCAAAGCTAGATTAGTGGCAAAAGGTTATAGTCAACATGAAGGCATTGACTATCAGGATACCTTTTCGCCAGTAGCTATGCTTAAATCCATCCGCACATTGCTTGCTGTTGCAGTCTATTTCAATTACAAAATATGGCAAATGGACGTGAAAATGGTATTCTTAAAAGGATATCTTGAGGAAGATATCTATATGGAATAGCCACTAGATTTCAGATCCAGTGATGATGATCATAAGGTATGCAAACTGCAAAGATCCATATATGGACTTAACCAAGCATCTCGGAGCTAAAATACTTATTTTAATGATGTGATTAAATTACTTGGTTTCATCAAAAATGAGGAGCCATATGTCTTCAAAAAGATCAGTGGGAGCGCTGTTGTCTTCCTCATATTGTACGTAGATGACATCCTCCTTATTGGAAATGATATTCCCATGTTGACCACAGTTAAAATGTAGTTATCTAAAGAATTTTCCATGAAAATCCTAGGAGATGCATCCTTTATTCATGGAATTAAGGTCTATAGAGATAGACTAAATAGGATGCTAGGAATTTCACAGAAGATGTACATAGAGGAAGTGCTAAAGAGGTTTAGCATGGAAAACTCTAAGAGGGGTTTGATCCCCTTCAGACATGGTATTCATCTTTCCAAGAAGATGTGCCCTAGCACACTTAAGGAAATAGAACACATGAGCATGATTCCTTATGCTTCAGCAATAGGGAGTCTCATGTATGCCATGTTATGTACACGACTTGATATAGCCCATGCTGTGAGTGTCACGAGTAGATATCAGTTGATCCAGGTGAAGAACACTGGACTTCTATGAAATGTATCCTTAAGTACTTGAGAAGAACTAAGGATATGTTATTGGTCTTTGGTAATGGAGAACTCCAAGTCTAGGGGTATATAGACTTGGATTTTATGTCCGATGTAAATGATCGAAAGTCGACATCTGGAAGTCTATTTGTGTGCAATGGTGGAGCTGTCAATTGGAAAAGTTTCAAGCAGATAATAATAGCAGATTTCACCATGGAAGCAGAATACATCACTGTGTCAGAAGCTATAAAGGAGGCATTCTGGTATAAGAAGTTTGCCAAAAAGATCGGAGTGATGCTATCAGATATGATTCCTCTGTAATACGACAACAATGGCGCCATAGCCCTTGCTAAGAAGCCGAGGTCTCACCAAAAATCTAAGCACATCGAGCGGCGATACCACCTCATCCGTGATTACCTCAAGAAGGGATATGTCGAGATCAAGAGAGTCGACTCCACAGACAATGCGACGAACCTGCTTACAAAGCCATCGGGCTAGCAGAAGATCAAAGCCCACCTTAAGATGATGGGACTTAGATTTGTAGCCAATTAGCTTTAGATCAAGTAGGAGTTTGTTAGATATGTGTGCTCTAAAAGCCAGAATTGGCTGACACTTGTAATACACTTCTAGGGGCAAAATTATAATTTTGACTATAAATAATAAAATGGATTATTTTCTATCATAAATATGTTTTTAGTGTATGTGATACATCTCTTGAGTTAATGGTAATGATAATTCTTATTTTCAAGAGTTGAAAATTTAAGACAAAAATTTTCATTATTAACTCATAAAATGCTCCTGACCGTAGGATCATCATGAGGATGGTGATTGATTCAGAAGGTTGGTGTACAATTGCTTCTTTGTAGTAGATGAGTCTTGAGTCTACGATGTAGAGACATCAAAGCGAGAGTACAGATACTCGTTAGAGAATGAGGGCACTAAGCGTGACCAACTCGAGCAGTCATAAGGAAGTCTACCTTCTCATCGATGACTAACTCGAAGCTGCTGTGGTATGTCTGGTTCTTTGACCTGAGGTACATCGGTAGTTCACCTTGAGGGTGTTATAATTTGACTACACCATGACTCGGTCTCTTAGCCATTCAGAACCCTGAGGTGTATGTTGGCTATAACATGTTTATTGTAGGAATTGAATTGCACCAAGAGAAAATCTATCTACCTCGGTGGATGAAGAGCAGCCCTATGATGATCATGAGAATCAAGTTCATAAGCCCATGGCCATGGCAGAGTGAAATAATAGAAAGAGTTTCTATTAATATTTTCACATCGAACTTGAATCGAATGATTAAATCATATGATAGAAATTAGGGTTTGACGAGCCACCTTAACCCTAATTTGATCGAAGCTTAAGATAGAAGAACTTAATCACACAAGTAGCTGCACCGAGAGGTTTGTCTTCAGTTTTGATGGGTTGCCACCATATAGTGCTAGGTGTCACTGGTGGATCTTGGGAGCAATTAGAATGATTTAGATGATCGATCATTCTGATTGTCTGAATTAAAAGAGTTTAGATCCATCGGAAGGAGTTTCGATGATGTCGATGATGGAGATCATGACATATCCCATTACCATATAGAACAAAACCTAACTGGATCACACAAACAATGGTTTGAATCTGGATATCATCAATTGGACTAACCCAGTTGAATTGATTTGAATTAGATTCAATTAGGTTCAAGAAAATTATACTAGCACATGATTGAACCTAACATTCTTCTTTTATTATCATTAAAAGTTGTCTCGACTGAGCCAAATGAGTTTGTGCTCACTTAGGTATCTTTAGAGAGGTGATAAAGAAGATAATCCTTTTCTGACCTAGATAAAGAAGATAATCCAAATCTGATTTTTAGAGAGGTGATAAAGAAGGAGAAGATCTCTAGATTCAATCTGAGTGGATACCGATAGAGGCCAGACGCTTGCATGGCTAGATCCAAAACCTCAGGCAATCAATAGGATCATCAAAGAATAATCGGATTACCCAGCATCAAGATATAATTAAATCAAATTTAATTTATTTTTATTTTATTTATTAGATCTATAAAATCAGATATGAAACATCTCAAATCTAATTTGGATACATGAGAGAAATTTTTGAAATATCTCTCTTGATCCGATCAGATCTAAACGAACTTGATCTGGGAAATTAGGATTTTTTCTTCACTTAAAGCCTACTTTGAGAGGTCTTAAGGGATCTAACTCATGTATGGGTTGTGTTTAAATCTAGAGGATGAGAGTATGGAAGACATGGGTGTACATGAGCTTGGTAAGTGCTTTCATAATTGGGTTAGTCAGGAGAGTTTTTGGTCAGACCTAATGGCTATGCATAAATACATAGGTTGTATTAGGATTTTCATTGAAGCTGTGGAATACAGATCTTTTCTCCCTTAATCTCTCTTCTCTCTTCTCTCTAGTGTTGCCACGCCAGGATTCTTGAAGAAGCTTTAAAGAGAGGGGGTACCTTCTTCAAGGCCTAGGAGGGAGGTGCCCCATCACAGATCTAGGTGGTGGATCGATGGTCTATTGCCCATAGAGAACATCAATGGTGTCTTATGGTCCATGCTAAAGATCCTGGGTTTTCCACAACATGACGTCAGAGCGATACCATGGAATAACAATTGGTATTAGAGCTAAGTGATGCCATGGTGATGCTCCAATAGCTCCATTATCTCTGCATAAATTTCAGGCATATCTGTAGAAACCCAAGCAATGACATTTGCATTCCTTCATAGAAAAGCGATGAGCTGCCTTCTAACTTCTTCCCCTAGGTTGGAGCCAATTTGAATCATATGGTTATCATTTCCATCATTCAAAGGGACTGCAACAAGGTCATTGATTGGTTCCCTAAATTCTTCAGTTAAGTGATCATGAGCAGCAAATCCATCTACTGGACAAGATTCTAGCTACTTTCCTCCTTGTAGAGCAATTGCGTAATAATGATGTGCCAGGGTTTGATCTCCCATAACTTTCCTAACTCCTTATTCTATTGGAAACTTCAACTTCAAGTTATATGTTGATACCATAGTTTAGAGTTTATTCAACCCAGGTCGGTTGAGAATCATGTTACAGGCAGAGGAAGCCTTTACCACTAGAAAATCAACTTGAGCTCTAGATTATTTTCGATGCCAACTTGCCACAAATGGTAAAGTAATTATAACTTCAATCGGTACAGCATCACTGGCGAACCCTACTAATAGGAAACTTATTGGCCCCATGCGGCTATCAGGTATAGACATTTTAGAGAAAGCATCATAAAATAAGACATCAGCAGAGTTTTCATTATCAATCAAGACATGGTGTACATTATAATTGGCAATATTTAAAGTAACTACAACCACATCATTATGTGAAAATTTGACTCCTTGTGCATCCTCTTCAGTAAAAGCAACAGGTTCCTCAATCCTCTACTTCTATGTTAACCCTATCGATCCATTGGCCTCATCCTATTGATGTCTCCCAGTGATGGTATTGATGATTCCAAGAGGGGGCCGATCTTCTTATGGCTCATCTATCCGAGGTGGTTCTTGTTGCCATAGGGCTCTTGGTCGATCTTCCCTCATTTCGAGCTAACATCATAGGAATCAGTCCAGTCGACCTTGTCTAATCAACTCTGTGATCTCATCCTAGAGCTGGATGCATTGTTCAGTATCATGACCATGGTCACGATGATATAGACACTACTTGTTCAGATTGCACTAGATATGATGAGACCACATTTTTTTTAGTCTCGATAGTTGCTCCTTAATTTTCATTTGCACTTCAGTTTTTAGAGTGTTAAGAGGAGAGTAGTTGTGAAATCTTCTGGAGGGAGGACTCCTTCACATCCTCCAGTTTGGGCTTCTTAGCCAACGAGTCCAAGGTGGAGTTCAAGCCCGTTTGCATTCGGGAGGGGTTTTGGAATGCGGCCAAGCTTCGCTTGGCTTCTCCTCAGGTGCAGGCTTGCTAGATTCTCCCACCTACCGCTCTCTAGCAGCCTCATCATGTCAAAGCTTGAAAGCTTTCTCAACTTGAGTATAGCCCTCAACCCGAGCCAACATGTCAGTGAAGTCCCGAGGATACTCTATTTCAAGAAGAAAAAGAGATCATTCTTCAAAAGACCACCCTTTAGCATGGCCATGGCAAGAGATTGGTCCAAGCTGTAGACCTCCAGAGCAGTAGTGTTGAAGCAGTTGATATAAGCTCGGATGGAATCTCCTTCTTTCTGCTTGATGTTGATGAGGAAGTCCGAGTCTCATCTCTGATGCTGACTGCTAAGAAAGTGAGCCATAAATTGATGGATTAATTGATCAAAAGAGTAGATGGTACTCGATTTGAGATCTGAGTATCAACTTCTTGCTACTTCCTTCAAGGTGGAGGAAAAAGCTTGGCATAGAATGGCATCCAGCATACTATAGAGCACATCATTGTCCTAAAGTCTTCAAGATGGTCGATGGGGTCCGAAGTCTCATTATAACACTCAAACTTGGGGTGTTTGAAGTTTAGCAGGATGGGCTCCTGCATGATCTGGATAGAAAATATGGGGTTGATGCAGATATCATCATTATAGGCTAGGGCAACATGGAGGAGCTCTTCGATCAACTGGTTCATCTTTTGGAGCTTCTGATCGAGAATATCATTTCGATCATGAATCTTAAAGGGCGGTTGGCTTGACTGGTGCAAGGACTTTCCAAGGGTAGAGTCATGCTCAAAATAGGGGCTCTCCACTCTCTTTTTTTTCCTTCCAGGGTTTACTAGCTGACTTACCCAAGTGGGCCTTCCTTGTGCCACATTCTAGTGCTCCAATGATGGTCTTTCCGATGGTGCTAGTGCTGGAACCTGCTGCATGGCCTACACAGTCTCAGTGAGCCCTCTTACCTATTGTAGCAGTAGGTTGAACTACTCCATTCCCACCATTACTATCAATGGAGGAGGCTGAGATGCAGGTGATGGGGTTGGGATGGGCTGATCCACTAGCTCTAGGTTAGATCTGGTGGCAGAGGCGATGGATCATCGGGAAGGTGCCTTCCTGTGTGGCATCTCACCAGAACAAAGAAAGATGAGAAGAAAAAAGTGAATGAAGAGGGGAAGAAGAAGAACTCAACTGGATACTTCTTTTAGAACTAGGGCTTAGACTCCCTTTCTTTAGTGCCAATCCTATTGGTACAGAAAATGAATGGCCACTAGAGTTCACTGAAGGTGAAGGAGACGATCTCGCCAAGAAAACCTACAAAACAAAGTCTAGGCCAGAGTTGGATAGCTCTGGTAGAACCCTCTGATGGTCAAGTAAGCTTTCTAGCCAACAAGAATGGAGTATACAGGAGATTATGGTTGAGAGGAGAGCTTAGAGAGAATAGCTATAATAAAATATCAGAAGGCTATTCGGGCCACTTGGAGTTTGTTATGGAGAGTGGGCTATCATTTGTTGTGACTTGTTGGTAGTTAGATTTTATTTATTCGAGTTCAGACTAAAGATCGAAGGTTTCCAATCTAGGTAGTATAGTATTCATGCTAAGATTTGGAACTAGAGGTCAATTCAATAGAGCTTGAAGGTCGACTCTCAAGTTATGGATGATGGGCTCACAGACTAGGCTTTGCACTTGAATCTTGATGGAGCTATCTTTGATAGCTTTTCAGGAGCTCAATTGCCATCAAGGTCGGTTGAGAGCGGGTGTGGGTATTCTAGTTTGGCAGACTAGAGATCAGGAAGGGATGGTAGGTTCTTCAATAAGGACCGTGGCTAGGCTCTCTTAAAGAAGTTCGACAGATATCCTAGGTCAACTAGAAGTTAGGATAGGTGAATATTGAGATTCATTGCTTCTCAAGTGACTACTGCTTATTCCAAGTTAGAGATTGAACTTGTATTGGCAGTAAGATCTTCTTCCTAACTCAAGTTCATCCAACCAAAGTCCTTGGTGCAAATTTGGCAAGATCTACTATCTAGAGTGAAGTAAAGGAGTTTGACCAGCACTTAAGGTCGGCCGCTAGTCAAGGTCAGATGGTGCTGAGGTCCCATATTTATGGGGCAACTGTTGCTTATTCTAGGTTGGGAATCAAAATCAGTTGGGTGGCAAGTTGTTTCCACCATTCAAGCTTGTCTAGCCAAAGTTTGCAATGTGGTTTGGCAAGGTCTACTATCATCAAGAGGGAATTAGAGGAATTACCATTGAGAAGGTCGACCGATGTGCAAGATCTGAAGGCCGATCTTTCAGAATCCATCTGGACCAGAGAATCAACTTGGCTGAGGTTCGGACATGGCTATCACAACTATAGATGGTACTATAAAGGTTGGACATCCAACTAGACTTTGATGGGAGCTATTTTACCTCCAACAACAATAAAGGAGGACTGGATAATCGACGGAGGGCGCCACTCCTAGCCTACTGATGAACTTCCGCAACCATATAGCTTCTTTAGCAGCATCAAATGCCGCGATGTACTCCACCTCATAAATAGAATCAGCTATGTTGCACTCTTTGAAACTTTTCTAGCATATTGCTTCTCCATTTAGGATAAAGACATAACCCAACACATTCTTGCTATCATCGTGATCTGACTGAAAACTAGAATCAGTATATCCCATAAGTTTTAAGTCAACATCTCCATATATGAGCCACCAGTCCTTAATATTTCTTAAATACTAAAGGATTATCTTTACAACCTTCTAGTGGTTCTCACCCAGATCAGACTGGTACCTACTTACTACCCCTAGTGAGTATGCCACATTTGGTCTCGTATATGCCATGGCGTACATGATAGATCCCACTATCGAGGCATATAGGATTCTACTCATATTCTCTCTTTCTTGAAGAGTTGTTGGACAATTCGTCTTTGAGAGAGAAATTGTTGTCTCTAGGAATGATTTTGATGATTACAAAACATTGGAGCATAATTTTAATACCAACATTTTGCAAGAATGTCGAAGATTATTTTTATAGAAGGAGAAAGGCCATTGAATGACTCCATATTCAATTGAAGATCGATTGAGTCAAATGAAATATTTTTTGAAGAGTTTTAGCATAAGAAATTTCATCTCTCAAAATCCAAGCCGACATGCCTTTAATTTGAGCTAGCCCTGGCACGGCATGCTATTATTTATTTGGCTTAGCACACAGTCAAGCCAACTCAATTTAGAGTTGAGCCAACCCTCTCAGAGAAATAGAAATGAGTTATGGAGTTCTACTGATCGAGCCAGCTTGAAGCTTCACCAAGCCAGCTATCTCAGATCAATAGAAGTACTATTTTTCATGACTGCTGATCAAGCCAGCCCTCTCAATAGGACAGAATGTTGATTTGCGAAGAAATACTGCTCAAGCCAGCTCGAAGCAAGAATCGAGCCAGCTTGATGTAATCTGACAAACACAGCGGCTAGTTTTGCATAAGTCTATTTTCACCCAGAACCTTTTTTCAACGACTATGTTCGATCTCCAATGGTCATAAATAGCTAGAATCCATGTCAAATCATCTGAATCCTTTGATAAATGATTAAGGAAAAAGGAAAAGGAAAAGTATAAAAGGAAAAACACTATTCAAGCATAGGGAATTAAGAAAAGAGAACACTTTGAGTAAAACCTATCTCCAAAAAAGTTAACCAACTCTCATTCATTTCTTTCTTGACTTTTCTAAGTACATTCAAAGAGGAAAGAGAGCATTTATTGGGAGCATTTAAAGCATCCTCAAAAGGAAAGCTTCATTGACAACAATCCAACCAAACAAGATTTTTATTGTTATATTTACATCACATACAACTTTATTGCAAAAGTTTCAGCAAGGGCTGATACTTGAAGGGTTAAAGTTGTACCTGAAGAAAAAATCCTATTTTTTGGCACAGGATCGCTTAGATTTGATTAGATCTGAAGGAATATTTCAAAAATTTTTCTTCTAAGATCATAATCAGATCTGAGACATCTTGGATATGATCCTTTAAGATCTAAAATTAAGATTAAAATAAAATTAAATCTAATTTATTTTGAAACATTGTTTTGGGTAATCAGATTATCCTACGATGATCCTGATCTATCCTAAGGTTCTGAAAGAAGCCACACACGTGCCTGGCCTCTACCGGTAACCACTCGGGTAGAATCTGGATGTCATCTTCTCGCAAATCTTTTCTCCAAAGATCATATCTGAATCTGATCTAAAAAACCTTCAAAATAACTTCTGAAAGTAACTTGTCCATCTCACGAACACCATCACGTAGATGTTGAACTCTTCACAAATTAGATTGGATCTTCTTCTCTGATTTGCACCCAACCTTTAGCACATGGAAGAAGGGGAGAGAGAGGATTTGAGGGGGCATGGAAGATGGAAGGGGCGACAGCATATGGGCGTGGCAATCAGAATTCTGCAAGGGCCTTATGCGCAGGTGTTTATATACAAGTTCCTTGCACTATCTAGACTCCTAAGTGATCAAGCAACTCATTTGCTTGATCATCTAGGACTCCAATCTGATAACTCACATTGCCCACCTAATCTTCATCAGGTTTTGTCACCCAAAACTCCTCCCAAGTTGGCGTGAAGAAAGGATAAGGAGGAGTCCATGGCGCATGGGACTCCTCTCTTTAAGAGTTTGATCCAAATCAAACTCTATCAGAAACAAAATCTAGGCACCACAAAAAATCATGAAATTAGGCTCACCCAAAGTATGACCTGAGCCCAATCACATATCCAAAAATTAGGTCAAAATATTTTTTAAAAAAATTTTTAGAAGCATCTGATCAAGTGACCCTCAATTCTCTCAAACAGGTCAACTTTTGACCCAAGTCCATTTGCACTATGAGTGGATTTAATTTCAACAATTAATCTGATCTAGACTTATTTCAGTCAGATGAGTCAAATCATGTTTGACTCAATTACGATAAATCAGAAAGATTGCATAAGGAGAAAGTCAGGCTTAATCGTGTACTAGCACGATTATCTTCAACCTGATTGGATCTAATCCAAATCAATCGAACTGGGTTAGCTCAATTGATAACATCCAAACCCAAATTCTTGTTTGTGTGACCTAGTTAGGTTATGTTCTGTATGGTAATGAGACATATCACGATCTCTATCATCAACATCATTGAAACACCTTTCGATGGACTAGAACTTTTTTGATTCATACAATTAGAATGATCGATCATCAAAATCATTCTAATTGCTTTCAAAATCCACTAGTGATACCTAACAGTATATGGTGGCAATCCATCAAAACTAAAAATGAACCTATCGATGCAGCTACATATATGACTGGGTTTTTCTATCTTGAGCCTCGATTGGATTAGGGTTAAGGTAAACTCATCAAACCCAATTTCTATCATATGAATTAATCATTCGAATCGAGTCCAATGTGAAACCCTAATAGAAACTCTTTCTATCATCTTCACTCTGCCATGGCTATGGGCTTAAGGACTTAACCTTATGATTATCATAGGGCTGCTCCTCATCTACCGAGGTAGATAGATCTCTCTCCTATTGGTGCAATCTAATTCCTATAATGAACATGCTATAGCCAACATACACCTCAGGGTTCCGAATGGCTGGGAGATTGAGTTATGGTATAGTCAAACTATAACACCCTCAAGGTGAACTACCGATGCACCTTAGGTTAGAGAACCATACATACCACTGTAGCATCAAGTCAGTCATCGACGAGAAAGTAGACTTCCTTATGACTACTCGAGATGGTCACACTCAGTGCCCTTATTCTTTAACGAGTACCTGTACTCTCGCTCCAGTCTCTCCACACTATAGATTCAAGACACATCTATCTTAAGAAAGTGATCATACACCAACCTTCTAGATCGATCACCATCCTTGTGATGAACCTACGATCGGGAGCAGTTTATGAGTTAATTACGAAAATTCATGTCTTAAATTTTCAACTTCTTGAAAATATGAATTATCATTACTATTAACTCAAAGGATGTATCATAGACACTTTAATACACACTATGATAGAAAATAACCTTTTTATTAATTTATAGTCAAAATTATAAAAATGTGCTTAGAAGTGC
Organism: Cocos nucifera; assembly: GCA_006176705.1. NCBI lineage: Eukaryota > Viridiplantae > Streptophyta > Magnoliopsida > Arecales > Arecaceae > Cocos > Cocos nucifera. Next base: position 519,750 of record QRFJ01001277.1, read on the forward strand.
ATTACAAGTGTCAGCCAATCTGGCTTCTAGGACACACATCTAACAAACTCCTACTTGACCTAAAGCCAATTGGCTATAAATTTAAGTTCCATCTTCTCAAGGTGGACTTCGATCTTCTACTGGCTCAATGGCTTTGTCAATGAGTCAACCGCATTGCCTGCAATGTTAACTCTTTTGACCTCAATGTATCCCTTCTCGAGGTAATCGTGGATGAGGTGGTATCACCACTCGATGTTCTTGGATTTCTGGTGAGATCTCAACTCCTTAGCTAGGGCTATGGTGCCATTATTGTCGCAGTATAAAGGGTCGACATCTGATAGCATCACTTTGAGTTCTATGATGAACTTCTTGCACTAGAATGCCTCCTTTGCAGCCTCCAACATAGCAATGTATTCTACTTCCATAGTGGAATCTGCTATCACCATCTGCTTGGAACTCTTCCAATTGATAGCTCCATCATTACAAATAAATAGACTTTCAGATGTCAACTTTCGATCCTCTATGTCAAACATAAAATTCGAGTCTGTATACCCTTGGACCTAGAGTTCTCCATTACCAAAAACTAGAAACATATCCTTAGTCCTTCTCAAGTATTTAAGGATACATTTCACAAAAGTCCAATGCTCTTCACCTAGATTCGACTGATACCTGCTCGTGACACTCACAGCATGGGCAATAACAGGTCGTGTACATAGCATGGCATACATGAGACTCCCTATTTCTAAAGCATAAGGGATCTTGCTCATGCATTCAATCTCCTCAAGTGTGCTAGGGCACATCTTCTTGGAGAGATGAATGCCATGTCTGAAGGATACTAAACCCCTCTTAAAGTTTTCTATACTAAACCCCTTCAACACCTCCTTTCTATACTAAACCCCTCCAGCATCCTATTCGGTCTATTCCTATAGACCTTAATTCTCAGAATAAAGGATGCCTCTCCTAGATCTTTTATAGAGAACTCCTTAGACAACCACATTTTGATAGTAGTCAATATGAAAATATCATTCTCAATTAGGAGGATGTCATCCACCTACAGTACGAGGATGACAATAGCGCTCCCATTAATCTTTTTGAAAATACAGGGCTCCTCCTCATTCTTAATGAGTCCAAACAATTTGATTACATCATTGAAATGAGCATTCCAACTTTGAGATACTTGCTTAAGTCCATATATAGATCTTTGTAGCTTGAATACTTTGTGATCATTATCACTGAATGTGAATCCTAGCAGCTATTCCATATAGATATCTTCCTCAAGATATCCATTTAAGAATGCCATTTTCACATCCATTTGCCATATTTCATAATCAAAATAGGCTATAATAACAAGCAATATGCAGATGGATTTGAGCATGGCTACTGGCAAAAAAGTATCCTGATAGTCAATGCCCTCGCACTAACTATACCCTTTCGCTACAAGCCTTGCTTTGAATGTCTCTACATTTTCATTGGTACCTATCTTTCTTTTGAAGATCCATTTATACCCAATAAGTACTATACCTTCAGATGGATCTACCAAGGTCCATACTTAGGTCGAATGCATTGAGTTATTCTCTAACCACATTGCCTCTAACCATTTCTCAAAGTGGATATCTGATATTGCTTCATTATAAGTTTTGGGATCATCATAATGAACCCCATTTCCTATAAGGAACATTTTCTGTATGTCTTCTGATATATTACCTAAGTATCTTTCAGAATGATGAAAAATTCTACTTGATCTACGAGGTCGAAGAGGTAGTGTCTGGGTTGGCTCAATCTAATTGGGTTACATAGATTTCTTAGCTTGTTTCTCATCAAAGTCTTTCTTCTTGAGTTTAATCTATCTTTCGATGCCACCATCTTGAATAAACTATTTATCAAGAAAGATGGTATGTCGACTCACAATCACATTATGATGTTTTGGAAGATAGAAATAATATCCTAATAACTCTTTAGGATATCCAATAAATCGAGCTTTAAAGGATATAGACTCTAATTTATCCGCCTGTTGTTTTTTGACGTGGGTCAGACAATTCCAAATTTTGAGATGACTCAGACATGGTTTCTTACCATGCCATATCCCATATGGAGTGGTAGGAAAAGTCTTAGAGAAAATCCTATTCAGTAAATATATAGCGGTCATCAAACTATGTCCTCAAAGAAACTCAAGGAGATCCATGAAGCTCATCATGGATCGGACCATATCTAATAGGGTTCGATTTCTCCATTCTGAAATCCTATTAAGGCATTTCAGGTGGAGTCTATTGAGAGACTATGCCATTGTCCTTAAGATAGTCTAAAAATTTGCAACTAAGATATTCATCTCCTCGATCTAATCAAAGAATCTTAATGAGTTTTTTTTATTTATTTTTCCACTTCAAGTCTGAATTTCTTAAACTTTTCAAAAGCTTTAGACTTGTGTCACATCAAATACACATACACGTACCGAGATAAATCATCGATAAAGGTAATGAAGTAGATGTAATTACCCTTGGCTAGCACATCAAATGGGCTGCATACATCAGTATGTACTAGGGCATGTAGGTCTGTAGCCCTTTTTCCATATCCCATAAAAGAAAGCTTGATCATTTTGCCATGAAGGCATGATTCATAAATCGGATATGACTTGAAAGTTAACAGCTTCAAAAGCTCAGATTTTTCTAATTTGTTAATCCTGTCTTCAGCTATATGACCTAGCCTAAGGTGCCAAAAATACCTATTGTTTAGACTATTCCTAGGTCATTTTGTTCCTATGTCATTAATATTTTGCTCAATATTGAAAATAGAAACATCAATATGTAACTGATAAAGACCATTTATAAGGAAATCACTTGCAATTTTATTTCTTTCATAAACAATATTATAATGATCCTTAAGAAAACTAATTACATAGCCTTCCTATGCTAAATATGAAACAAAAATCAAATTTCTGCTTGCTACAGGCACATAAAAATAGTTCCTAAAAACTAAATCTAATCCTAATGGTAATCACAGAGGGTAGGTTCCCACGGCTACAGTAGCAACTCTTGCTCCATTTTCGATGCGTAGGATCATCTCACCATCTCTCAGCCTCCTACTATCCTAAAGACCCTGCATAGAAGTACACAAGTGAGCATTAGAACCAAAGTCAAGCATCCAACTGGATGCAGAAGAAATCGTAAGATTAGATTCTATAACGAGCATACCTTCAGAAGGACCTACCTCCTTCTTGTTCTTTAGGCTGGCCAGGTACAAAGGATAGTTTTGCTTCCAATGGCCGTCAGTATTACAATGAAAATATTTTCTCTTATCGATCTTTTTCTTCGGCTCTACCTTCTTCTTCTTCCCACCATCCATCTTCTACTTCTTCACGAACTTCTTCTTCTTTCCAAAAGACTTTCTCTTGAAAGAAGTTTGCTCTAGAATAAGTACTAAACTTTTAGAACTTTTCATAGAAAGCTCAGCAGTAACCAGTATGTTCATGAGCCCAGCCAAGGTATTCTGAAGTTTATGCATATGGTAGTTCATGATAAACTGTCCATATGCATCAATCAAGGACTATAGAATTATATCAATCTATAGATCCTGATCTAACTTCATATCAAGCTTCTCAAGCTCTTCTAAGTTCTTGATCATCATCAGACAATGATCTTGGACTGACTGCCCATCATGCATCTAAGCCTTAAATAGTCTCTTAGTGACTTGATATTTGGCTGCATGATTTTGTTCACTAAACAACTTTTATAGGTGAGCCAATATTTGGTGGCTAGTCTTAATATCTTCATGTTGGTGCTGGAGCTCATCAGACATCGAGCCCAACATGTAATATCTGGCTTTGTTATCTTCATCCATCCACTTCTCAAGAGACACTCTCTGATTAATGGATGGATGGGCTGGTAAGGTGGGAGAATCCTATTCCAACACATGAGTCAACTTTTCAAAATCTAAAATAATTTTAAAGTTTTGGAGGCAATCCTTGTAGTTAGATTCGGTCAGTCTATGGATGTCCAGAATATGGGCTAGTAGATTGGATGCAGACATTTTTGTATAGTGAGTCAAAATTTCTAGTTAGATTTTATAATTAGACTTAATTAATTTATTTAGAAGTTTCATTTTTAAACAAATTAGGATCCTACTATTTTCTTGGATCCCTAACTCCTTTGGTAGAGATGCAAAAATCTTCATGATTATTGATTTCTAGTGGATGGTGTCGTCCCACCGACTGGCTCATTACGTCACCTAATAGTTATTGATGATGGGTCAATCAATGAATGAACAACTTTTGTCTAATGACTCTCTAATCATGGTGCACTCAAACCTGGTCTCTAATTCATGAATCTTATCATGTCCGAAATATTGGTCCACTTCTTAGTTAAGTCAGACCCACCATTTGCATGAATGGGATTTCTGATTAGGTCCCTCACCGTATTTGAATATTGAGCCCAATCCATCCTCCAATCCATAGCATCCAATGCCTAATAGACATGGTTTCATTTTTTTAGTGCAACTGAATCATTGTATCCAGTCGACAATAATCAAACCCAGAAAGGACCTGCATATCTATAATGGTGGAAGATCTTAGACTTAATATTTTCTTAGGAAGATTTAATTTAGATCTCTTTAAAGTTGACTTGACTTAGTCATAACAATTATGACTAACCTAGTAGCATGGGTTGGCTTGAATTGTTAGCCACCTCGAATCAGAACTGGATCAACACAAATGGCTAGGTAAGTCAGATCGGTGGAAGGGATATGCCATTAACTTGATAAGAACACATTCAGGTCAAGTAGCTTCTAATTAAAAATCAGTCGATCGTATCTACCAGACTTATCTTAGATACCAAATTATCGAATCAGAATCAATTGAGTTAGCCTATAATTTAGGCTCAAACTACGGAGCCAAATTAGATCTTGACTTGATCGAGTCACATCTCAATGTGATTCAATCTTGACCCAGACTTAATCCTATTAGATTGGTCAAATCTAAGCTTTCTTTGATCCCATCTAACCAACTCTTGATTCGATTTGATCAGTCACTAGACCTAATTGAGCTACCCAAGCCCGAACCCAATTTTATAAATATATCTTAGATCTAAAAATTTATAATTTTTAGATCTAATTAATTTTATAATCTTAATTCTTAATTAAGTTTTAGATTCATGAATAAAATATGTAATATAATCCTAGGGTTTCAGGATCTAGGATTTTGCAGAAAAATAAGTTTTGATTTTTGATTAAGAATGAACACGCAGCACCTCTACACATCATAAGAACACCCCATCAATTGAAAGGAGAGGGCCTTTAAACTCTACTTTATTCCTATGACCGGACGGCCAAGGAAAATATCTTAATCAAAAATATAATTTATACTACAAAACTAGTTAGATCTAAATCATATATCGCATATATAATTAATGATCGAACTTATACCTATTTTGCACAAATCTCATGTATCATAACTAAATTAAACATGCATGCTTTCAGATCTGAAATATCATATATTAAATTTAAAAAATAAAATCTAAATTTGATCACATCAAACAAAACTATTCTAGATATTTTATAGAACTATTTTATAACTAGTCTAAGCATGCATCTTTTATATCTCATATGAATAAATTAAAAATTAAAAACTTTATTTTCTTTTTTAGATCTGATTATAATAATTATAACATTAAAAAAATAAACATTAAATAGATCTAAAATCTTATTTAATCAAATTAAATACATGATCATACTAGACTATACCTAGAACTATTCTATACCTAGTCTAGTCATGCATCTCATACATATTAGATCTAAAAGATTTAATTTTAAATTTTCTAATTTTAGATCTAATCATATCTAATGTGATATCTAAAATTTTTTAATATTAAATTATAAATAAAAATAAAATTAGATCTAAGATGGATCTGAAGAACTGCTAATGTATGTCTAATACCATTTGAAGAAAAAAACCTATTTTTCAGTACAGGATCATTCAGATCTAATTATATCTAAAAAAATATTTTAAAAATTTTTCTTTTAAGATCATAATTAGATTTGAGATATCTTAGATCTAATACTTTAAGATCTGATATTAAGATTAAAATAAAATTATTTTGGATAATCAGATTATCCTACGATGATCCTGATCTGTCCTGAGGTTCTAGAAGGAGCCACGCACGCACCTAGCCTCTACCGATATCCACTCAGGTAGGATCTAGACATCTTCTCCGCATAAATTTTCTCTCCAAAGATCAGATCTGGATCTAATCTAAAGAACCTTCAAAATAACTTCTGAAGGTAGCTTGTCCGTCTCACGAACACTGTCACATAGATGCTAAACTCTTCACAAATTTGATTAGATCTTCTTCTCTGATTTATGCCCAACCATGCACATGGAAGAAGGGCAGAGAGAGGATCTGAGAGGGCATGGAAGATGGAAGGGGTGGCATAATATGGACGTGGCAATCAGAATTCTGCAAGGAACTTATGCGTAGGTGTTTATATACAAGTTCCTTGCACCATCTAGACTCCTAAGTGATCAAGCAACTCATTTGCTTGATCTTCTAGAACTCCAATCTGATAACCCATATTTCCCACCTAGTCTTCATCAGGTTTTGTCATCTAAAACTCCTCCCAAGTTGGTGTGAAGAAAGGATAAGGAGGAGTCCATGGCGCATGGGACTCCTCTCTTTAAGAGATTGATCCAAATCAAACTCTATCAGAAACCCAATCTAGGCATCAAAAAAAATTATGAAATTAATCTCACCCAAAGTATACTTGATCTCAATCACATATCCAAAAATTAGATCAAAATGATTTCTAGAGAATTTTTTAGAAGCATCTAATTAGGTGATCCTCAATTCTCTCAAATAGGTCAAATTTTGACCCTAGTCCATTTGCACTATGAATGGATTTAATTTTAATAATTAATCTAACCTAGACTTATTTCGGTCAGATGAAAATAAGATCATTCAAAATATAGGAATGTGTCAAATCAAGTATGACTTGGTTGTGATGAATCAAAAAGATTGTGTAAGGAGAAAGTCAGGCTTAATCGTATGCTAGCACGATTACCTTAAACCGATTGGATCTAATCCAAATCAATCGAACTAGGTTAGCTCAATTGATGACATCAAGATTTAAACCCTTATTTGTATGATCTAGTTAGATTCAATTTCGTATGGTAATAAGATATATCGCAATCTCTATCATCGACATCATCGAAATATCTTTCGATGGATCAAAACTTTTCTGATTCATACAATTAGAATGATCAATTATCAAAATCATTCTAATTGCTCCCAAAATCTATCAGTGATACCTAGTCGTATATGATGGCAACCCATCATAACTGAAAGCAAACCTCTCGGTGCAGCTACCTGTGTGATTGGGTTCTTTTATCTTGAGCTCCGACTAGATTTGGGTTAAGGTAAACTTGTCAAACCCAAAATCTATCATATGAATTAATCATTCGATTTGAGTCCAATGTGAAACCCTAATAGAAACTCTTTCTATCATTTTTACTCTACCATGGCCATGGGCTTGAGGACTTAATCTCATGATTATCATAGGGCTGCTCCTCATCTACCGAGGTAGATAGATTTTCTATTGGTGCAATCCAATTCCTACAATGAACATGCTATAGCCAACATACACCTCATGATTTTGAATGGCTAGGAGATCTAGTTATGGTGTAGTCAAACCATTACGCCCTCAAGGTAAACTATCAATGCAGCTTAGGTCAAAGAACCATACACACCACTATAGCATCGAGTCAGTCATTGACGAGAAGGTAGACTTCCTTATGACTACTCGAGATGGTCATGCTCAGTACCCTCGACTTTAACGAGTACCTATACTCTCACTCCGATGTCTTCACACCATAGACTCAAGACACATCTATCCTAAGAAAGTGATCGTACACCAACCTTCCAGATCGATCACCATCCTCGTGATGATCCTACAGTCGAGAGTAATTTATGAGTTAATTATAAAAATTCATGTCTTAAATTTTTAACTTTCTTGAAAATATGATTTATCATTATCATTAACTCAAAGAATATATTACAGATACTTTAAATACACACTGTGATAGAAAATAATTCTTTTATTAATTTATAGTTAAAATTATAAAAATATCCTTAGAAGTGTATTACAAGTGTCAGCCAATCTGGCTTCTAGGGCACACATCTAGCAGTAAAAAACTTAATTTAGTTTGGGGGAGCCTTTGGTAATGTATTGTAAAGATTTTGATTGGTTAACCTAGGATAAAATCAATTGGGTTTGTTTATACAAACATGCTATAATTAGGTGATTATAGTGAAAATTCTCAAGGGATCACTTAGAGAGTGGATGTAGGTGCTAGAGGAGCACTCTATCTTCCCTATTGCATTTGTATGTGTGCACTCTATCTTCTCTGTTGCATTTATTTTTTGCTCTTATGTTACCTTATCTTTAGTACTCTTTCACCCCTGCACTACACTCTATTGCTTAGGCTTGTTAAAATTTTTAATAACCCAATTCACCCCCACCCTTGGGTTTTTTAGCTAGACAACAAGTGGTATCAGAGCTTGGTTCTCAACTAGTATATTGATTTAACCATCAAGAGATCAGGATCATGACAATACAATTGGGAGGTTCACTTGCCAAAGAGCAATCTACTAACAGACCACTACTTTTCAATGGCACAAACTATACATATTAGAAAGCTCGCATGAGGATATTTATTCAAGCTCTTGATTATGATATGTGGAGTGTCACAATCAATGAGCCACACACACCCACCATTATAGTTGATGGCATTAGCACACCCAAACTTGAAAAGGACTAGAGTGATGAGGATAAGAAATCAATTCAGCTAAATGCCAAGGTGATGAATGTCTTAAGTTATACCTTAGATGCTAATGAATTTAATCAAAGTTTTACCTGCAATTCTACAAAAAAAATTTGGGATAGGCTCGAAGTCACTCATGAGGGAAAAAACCAAGTTAAGGAATCAAAGATTAACATGCTAGTGCACCAATATGAGCATTTTAAAATGAAATCTACTAAATCAATCACTGAAATGTTCACATGATTCACTGATATAACTAATGGTTTAAAAAGTCTTTGGAAATGTCTATTCTAATAGTAATTTGATGAGAAAAATTCATAAATCTTTACCAAAGTCATGGGAAGCAAAGGTCACCATAATACAAGAGGCAAAAGACTTGAGTAAGGTGACTTTGGAAGAGCTAATTGGATCATTAATGACACATAAACTAACAATAAGGCAACACAATGAAGATGAAGGTAGAAAGAAGAGGACCATTGCCCTTAAATCTACTATAATTGATGATGAAGAAGATGAATCAACAGATGAAAATGAGGACAAAGCACTGATCAAAGGTGAAACAAGCAAAGATAAGGAAAAGAAAAGGGAGCAACCACTGTGTTTTGAATGGAGAAAACCTAAATATTTCAAGGCTGATTGTCCTAACCTGAAGAAAAGCTTCAAGAAGACCAAGAAGAAAGAAATGATTGCTATAATGAGCGATAGTGATGAATCTAGCTCCAATGAAGAAAGTGAAAATATAGTAAACTTGTATCTCATGGCATAAGAGGATGAGATAAACTTTGAAATTACTCCATATTTTACTTTTGAAGAATTACAAGATGCATTTTATGATCTAATGAAAGAATATCAAAAAATAACTAGTAAAAATAAAAATCTAAAAATAAAGACTAAAACATTATCCATAAAGAAAGTAGAAATCTTACAAAAAAATAAGCTTTTAATAGAAGAAAATGATTCATTAAGAAAAGAGGTTCAAATGCTGAAACCATTAGTTGACAAGTTTACATGCAGTTCTAAAAAACCTAAAATAATTTTAAATAATCAAAAGTCAATCTATGATAAAGCTTAAATAGGTTATAATTCTAATAAAAAATAAAATTTCTTAAAAAATCTCTACACTAGCTCATCATCATCACATTCCACTTCATACATTACTTGCTTTTGCTGTGGTAGAGTAGGACATAAGGCAAATGCATGCAATTTAAGAAAATCTGATGGAAATATAATTAAGAAAATTTGGGTTCCAAAGTGTTAACCCAAAGGATTGATTTTGATGAGTAACAAAATATTTGAGTATATGTTTGGACTAATGAATTTGTTGAGATCATGTTTTAGGATGCATTTTGGAGTATTAAATGAAACATTCCTAAATGCATTTAGAAGTTGATAATGAAAAGTTGGAGGCTTTTGAGGCATGAATCAAACTTAAAATAAGGCCTAAAAGAGATATCTCAAAACCAAAATTGAAGAAAAAATCAATTGGTCGAAGTAAAAACTTTTAGCATAAACAGGCATCGAGTCAACCCCTTATTCGATCCTTGATTCAGCTTGAGCTGAAATGGCACGAAAAAGAAGACTGGCATGTGAGAGTTTTAGCTGGCACAGCCTCAGGCAGAGGACTGAGTTGACTTAAGTATCTCGAGTTGAGGTTGGAGAAAAATATAGAGAATAAAATTTTTGAGATACAGTTCGGCAAGGCCTCGAGTAGAGGGACAAGTCGACTCAGGCTTTGACTCGAGCTTCAGCTCATGCTCCTCGAGTCGAAGTCTTTGGAAAAATACAGAGAACGTGATTTTCAAGATGAAGTGTAGAATGATCTCTAGCTGAGGGTCGAGTCGACTCAAGCTTCAACTTGAGCTCGTGCAGGCAGACATTTCAAAAGTATGAAGATTGGTTCCAAATGCTCTTTTCAGTCCTTTAATGGTCAAAAATATCTCTCCAACCTACCAAATATGACAAATAAGCTACAAAACACCTTAAGAAAGTGAGATAACATATTAATCATTGAGAGCAATCATAAGTGAAGAGAAAAGGGCAAAATAGCATTGAAAAGAGAGTATTCCACTCCCATCTCCAAGAAACATCAAATCAAAAGATTCCATTGAGCAAGAAGACAAGCTCAAAAGCTCAAAATCCTTCAACAAAGAAGATTCTAAATCTCTTCATCGACCTACTTGCTCATCAAAGGAGCTTTGTGTTCATTTTTATTGTTCAACTTTTGTTCTTTTTGTAACTTAGCTTCAATAGAATTTTGAAGCTAAGGGGAAGGTCTATCCAAAGCTAAGAATTGGATTGCAAGCCAAGGGTTGGCTTAGAGTTTGGTTGTGGTTGGTGAGCTGGTGTAAAACCAACTAGGTTTTGGATAGTGGGCCTTGGAAAACTATCTAGTTATAATCTTAGAGAGATTATAGTAAAATTTCCAAATGGATCTTAGAAAGTGGACATAGGTGCAAGAGGCACTAAACCACTATAAATTCTTTTGTATTTATGATTGGCTTAGTTCTTGCTCTCCATCTCATTTTCATTTTTGCACTTCAGCATACTTAATTGCATAAAACTAAACACACTTCAACACTTCACTAGCTTTCAAAAATAATACATAACTTGTTTAAATTTTGAAAAATCCAATTCACCCCACCTCTTGGGTTGTCTTACTGGGCAACAAGTGATATCAGAGCCTTAGTGCTCACTTCATTTGATTTAATAATCAAGAGTTAAGATTAAATGGCAATCCAAATGAGTGCATCCCTTACTAAAGGGCAATTGACCAACCATCTATCCTTGTTCAATGGAATAAATTACACTTATTGGAAAGCATGCATGCGTATTTATATTCAAGTACTTGATTTTCAACTTTGAAGAGTGATAATCAAAGGCCCACACTCTCCCACAACTAAAGTTGAAGATAATGAAATTCTCAAACCCGAAGAGGATTGGGATGAGCATGATATGAAAATGATAGATTTAAATGCTAAGGCCATGAATGTCCTATATTATGCACTAGATCCTAATAAATTCAATAGGATTTCTCCATGTGCTTTTGCTACGAAAAATTGAGATAGATTAGAGGTTATCCATGAGGATACCAATCAAGTGAAGAAGTCAAAAATAAATATGCTTGTGCACAAATATGAATTATTTAAAATGAAAACTAATGAATCAATTTTTGAAATGTTTACTAGATTTAACTATATTATCAATGGTTTCAAAAGCTTAGGTAAATCTTATATTAACAGTGAGCTTGTTTGCAAAGTACTTAGGTCACTTCCAAAGGCTTGGGAAGCAAAAGTCATCGCTATACAAGAAGCCAAGGATCTTAACAAGCTACAATTGGAAGAACTTCTTGGGTCTCTAATGACTCATATATTAAATATAAGACAAAATATGAAAGAAGAAACCAAGAAGAAGATGACCATAGCTCTCAAGACAACTACTTCCAAGGATAATAAAAGTGAAGAATCCAATGAAGAGGAGGAAGAAGAAGACTTGGCCTTGATTGCAAAAAAGTTCAAAAGATTTATGAGAAAGAAGAAGCAAGGATTCAAGAAGAAGACTTTCAAGAGTGAGCCAAGCAAAGAAAAGGAGAAAGAGAAAGAGAAGGAGCTATCCATTTGCTTCGAATGCAAGAACTTAGGCCATTTTAGAATGGACTATCCTCTTCTTAAGAAATCATCCAAAAAGTTCAAAAAAAAGATGATGATGGCTACTTGGAGCAATAGTGAGGACTCTAACTTTGAGGAAAAATCACAAGAAGTGGCCAATCATTGCTTAATGGCATATCATAAGGAGGTAAATGCTGAAAACTCTTTAGATTTCATATTTGATGAGTTACAAGATGCTTTTTCTGAACTTATGACTATATATAGAAAAATAATCTTGAAAAATAAAGGTTTGAAAAAGTTAAATTCTGAACTTCTTCATGAAAAGAAAACAACTTTTGAAAAATTGAATTTGTTAACTCATAAAAATTAGAAATTAAATGATGAATTAGCAAAACTTAAATCATTTGTAGAGAGATTTACTTATAGTTTTAAAAAATTAAAATATTATTAAATGAGTAAAGAGTTATTTTTAACAAGACAGGATTAGGATTCAAATCTCATAAGAAGCAAAAATTATTAAAAAATCTATTTGTTAAAGCTTCAACAAGTACTACCTCAAACCTTTTATGTTCTATTATGGTAAAATTAATCACAAATCTTATGCATGCGATTTCAAAAAATTGAACCAAAAAATGCTTAAAATGGTTTGAATTCTGAAAGGAACCATGAGTACTACTCCCAAAGGACCGAAGATGACTTGGGTACCTAAAGCTCAACTTGATTTCTTTATATAGGAGTGTCTTGCAGCCTAGGAGAAGAAAAAACTTTGGTATCTTGATAGTTGCTATTTAAGGCACATGATGGATGATAAATCTTAATTTATTAGTTTTGAGTCTAAAGATGGAGGAGTGGTTACATTTTGAGATAATGAAAAGGGGCACATCATTGGCACCGGTAACATTCATATCACTCCTATATCTATCCAAAATGTATTGTTAGTTGATGATGAATTAAAATATAATTTATTTAGTATTAGTCAATTCTATGATAAAGGATTTAAAGTCACATTTGAATCTTTATTATATATTATTTCTAGTCCAAATGATAATGGTATCATGTGAGTTCGGCTCTTGTAGGAGTTCGATTGAAGCTCGGCCGCTGAGGAGTTTGGCTAAAGCCCAGTCGCTGGGAGTTCGAAGGAGCTTGGTCGCTAAGTAGTTCGGTCGACTGTAGAAGTTCGGCCAAGACCCATCCACTGAAGCTCTTTCATGGCTACCGACCGCATCAGGCTGAGCACTGAACTGGACTTCAGTAGGAGCGGGGTTTATCCCCAATAGATCCTAAATTTTTTATGTGCATTGCAAAATTCTTATGAATTATTTAATTTGAAATAAATTTTACTCAAAATAATAAATTTAAAAATATGACTATCTATTTCTTTAATACTGTTTATTTTACTTTGCTCGACACATTCTCGATACATACCTTTCTTAAACTCAATTGACTAAAATTTCTTAAAAAAAGAAAAGATTGAATATTGAATTAAATGCTATGCTTGATTTCATGTTCAAATCTTTTGAAAAGCCCTATTCTCCTTAAAGTTCAAAAGTGCATATCTAAAAATCAGATTAAAAAGGATCATATTTATTTACAAAGGGGGAGAGCCTTTATTATTTAAACTCAAGCTAAGTTTTTGAAGAAAAAATTATTTTATTTTAAAAGAAGAGATGATTTCTTCAATTTGACTTCATAAATTTGATATATCTCTCAATTTAAAGCTTTGATGATGATTTTGCTTATTTCTTCCCATGAGCTTTTTTGATGTTGTCAAAAAGGGGGAGAAGATTTATTGAGTATATGCTATGTGAGCATATGCTATTTAAATATGCTTAAGCCTATACATTTCATGATATTGCTTGAAACATTCAAATCTAAGTTAAAAGAGTTTTGGTATTAGCTTTCATGAAGAGTGTATTTATAATGGTGCATATCATTACTTCATGATTTATACTAGTCAATTTATTGAAATATATTAAATTTTATTTTTATGCATATACTCAAAGTTTTTGTCATCATCAAAAAGAAGGAGATTATTGAGCCCATGATTGATTTTGATGATTGCCAAACTGTGAGTGTTCGAGTATTTAACATGCATTTCATGAGTGGATGTAGGTCTTTTCAGGTATTTAAATTAAAAAATCATTTCAAAAAAAGATCTATAAAAATTCATCAAGTCAAGATCTTTAAAGAAAAGATTTTTCTTAAGCTTCCAAAGATCAGAAGAAAGAGAGCTCTTTGACCAAAACAAAAAAGACATAAAGTAAAATTTAAATAAAAATCAAATCTCCTTGATTGGAAGCAAAAATTTCTTAAAATAGTCTTGGAGTAGTTTTTGAGATGTCTCAGAATTTTTTTGAGAGCTCTCGAGTGGATTGGCATATCCAAATGTAGTTCTAGCATAATTTTGAGAGGTCTCGAGTTGAACTTGAGACGTCTCAATCTTAAGAGATAGAAATTTAGTTTCTATGCTCTGAGAGCAAGAGATCTCATGGAATTCTCGAGAGGTCTCATGGTTTTGATAAGATGTCTCAATTCAGAATCAAGAGGTCTCAAAATCTGACGAGAGATCTCATAAAAAATCAAGAGATCTCGTTTTGCATAGACAGTCTTCAACGGATAGTTTTGCAACGGCTATTTTTTGACCCCAGTGGCTATTTCAGAGCTCTTAATGGCTAGAACTCTCCTCCAACCATCTTTGAAGGTATTTAGAAGGAGGAGAATCCATTGAAAAAGAAAAAAAAGAATTTAAAGAGAATTTCTATTAGTTTTGGTGAGGAACATTGAATATCCAAAGAGAAGAAAAAAAAGAGGAAAGTTATGCACAAATTTCAGCTAGCATTCAAAGCAAACTTCTCCAACATCTTCCACATCCTCTCAAGCATAATTTGAAAAAAAGTCAAGCTTCAATCGAGCACATCATTGGCTTCTTCTTTAGAATTTAAAAGAGCTTAATCTCTATTTTTTTATATTATACTGAAACTTTTATTTATAATTTTAATTTCTTTAAAAGTTTCTTTAGGAGAAAGAAACTTAGGAATTAGACCCATCCAAGTCCACAATTGGACATTGTAGGTTTTGGTTGGTGAACCCAAAAAACCAACTAGGTTGTTAGTGAATCCGAAAAACTAATGATGTTAGGTTTTGGTTGGTGCTCCAGTGAAAACCAACTAGGTTTATTTGTGACCTTGGAAAACAAACACACTGTAATCAAGAATGGATTATAGTAAAAATCCCAAAAGCTTGGAGAGTGGACGTAGGTGTGGATTGCACCGAACCACTATAAATCTTTATATGTTTGTATTGTGCTCTTTTCTTCTTTTTCTTTGCATATTTTGCATGCTTATAATTCTTGCTTTACTTTCATAGTTTGATTTTGTTATCTTAATTCTGCTGCTTATATTGCATACATTTTATCATACTACTTTGGTTAAAATCAAAGCACATACTTGTTTGAAAAGTAGATTTGGTTAAAATTTTATAAGAATCCAATTCAGCCCCACGCCCCCCCCTCTTGGGTTGCTATCTCCGGGCAACACTAACAATTCAAGCCAACCCATGCCACTAGATTAGTCATAATTATTATGACTAAGTTAGGTCAAGTTTAAAGAGACCTAAATTAAATCTTTCTAAGAAAATATTAAGTTTAAGATCTTTGATCATTGTAGATGTGCGGGCCCTTTTCGGGATTGATTATTTTTGGCTGGATATAGTGGTTCAGTTGCACCAGGAAGATGCAACCATGTCTATTAGGCATTGGATGCTATGGGTTCGAGGATGGATTGGGCTGAATATTTTGGATACGGTAAGAGATCCAATCAAAAATCCAATTCGTACAAATGGTGGGTCTGACTTAACTAAGAAGTGGAGCAATATTCCAAGCATGGTGAGCTTCATGAATTAGAGACCAGGTTTGGATGCACCATGATTAGAGAATCATTAGATAAGAGTTGTCTACTCATCAGTTGATCCATCATCAATAACTATTAGATGAGGTGATGAGCTAGTCGATGGGATTGCACCACCCACTAAAAATTTATAATCATGGAGATTTATGCATCTCTGCCAAGGGAGTGTAGGGATCTAAGTAAATAGTGAAAACCTAATTTATTTAAAAATAAAACTCCTAAATAAATTGATTAAGCCTAATTTTAAAATCTAACTAGAAACTTTGATTCTCTGCAAGAAAATGTCTACATCCAATCTACTAGCCTGTATCCTGGACACCCATAGACTGACCAAACCCAACTACAAGGATTGGCTCCAAAACTTTAAAATAGTTTTGGATTCTGAGAAGTTGACTCATGTGTTAGAATAGGATCCTTCCACTTTACTAGCACGTCCGTTCACTGATTAGAGAGCATCTTTGAAAAAATGGATGGATGAAGATAACAAAGCTAGGTATTACATGTTGAGCTCGATTTCTGATGAGCTCTAGCGCCAACATGAAGACATTAAGACTAGCCGCCAAATGTTGGCTCACCTATAAGAGTTGCTTGGTGAATAGAATTGCGCAGCCAAATATCAAGTCATTAAGAGACTTTTTAAGATTCAGATGTGTGATGGACAGTTGATCCAAGATCATTATCTAATGATGATCAAGGAGTTAAAAGAGCTTGAGAAGCTTGGTGTCAAGTTAGATCAAGATTTGTAGTTTGATATAATTCTACAGTCTTTGACTGATACGTATGGGCAGTTCATCATGAACTACCATATGCATAAACTTCAAGATATCTTGGTTGATCTTATGAATATGCTGGTAACTGCTGAGCTCTCTATGAAAGGTTCAAAGGGCTTAGTACTTGCCATGTAGCGGACTTCCTCCAAGCAAAACTTTTATGGGAAGAAGAAGAAGTTCGTGAAGAAGCAGAAGGTAGATGGTGGGAAGAAGAAGAAGGCAGAGCTGAAGAAGAAGGCCGACAAGAAAAAATATTTTTATTGCAGCACTGATGGCTATTAGAAGCAAAACTGCCCTCTTTACCTGATCAGCCTAAAGAATAAGGAGGCAGATCCTTCTAGAGGTATGCTCATTATAAAATCTAACCTTATGATTTTTTCTGCATCCAGTTGGGTTCTTGATTCTGGTTTTAGAGCTCACTTATGCACTTCTATAAAGGGTTTTGAGGATAGCAGGAGATTAAGAAATGGTGAGATGATCCTACATGTCAGAAATAGAGCAAGAGTTGCTGCTGTGGCCATGATAACCTACCTGTTAGATATGTATGCCCTAGAAGCCAAAATTGGCTAACACTTGTAATACATATCTAAGGGCAAAATTATAATTTTAATTATAAATAATAAAATAAGTTATTTTCTATCATAATATGTATTTGAAAGTATCTGTGATACATCCCTTGAGTTAATGGTAATGATAGTTCATATGTTCAAGAGTTGAAAGTTTAAGACATGAATTTTTATTATTAACTCATAAAATACTTTCGATCGTAGGATCATCATGAGAATGATGATTGATCCAAAAGGTTGGTGTACGATCGTCTCTTTAGGATAGATGAGTCTTGAGTCTATGGTATAGAGACACCAGAGCAAGAGTATAGGTACTCGTTAGAGAACGAGGGCACTGAGTATGATCACCTCGAGCAGTCATCAGGAAGTCTACCTTTTCATCAATGACTGACTCAAAGCTGCAATGTTGTGTCTGATTCTTTGACCTGAGGTACATCGGTAGTTCATCTTGTGGGTGTTATAGTTTGACTACACCATAACTCAATCTCCTAGCCATTCGAAATCCTGAGGTGTATGTTGGCTATAGCATATTCATTATAGGAATTAGATTGCACCAATAGGGGATCTATCTACCTCAGTAGATGAGGAGCAGCCCTATGATGATCATGAGAATCAAGTCCATAAGCCCATGGCCATGGTAGAGTGAAATTAATAGAAAGAGTTTCTATTAGGCTTTTTACATTGGACTTGAATCGAATGATTAATTCATATAACAAAAATTAGGGTTCGACGAGATCACCTTAATCCTAATCCAATTGGAGCTCAAGATGGAGTAACTTAATCACACAGGTAACTGTACTGAGAGATTTATTTTCAGTTCTAATGGGTTACCACCATATGCTGCTCGGTGTCACTGGTGGATTTTGGAAGCAATTAGAATGATTTGGATGATCGATCATACTAGTTGTTTGAATTAGAAAAGTTCTGATCCATTGGAAGATGTTTCAATAATGTCAATGATAGAGATCATAACATATCCCATTACCATACAAAATTGAACCTAACTAGGTTACACAAATAAGGGTTTGGATCTGGATATCATCAATTGGACTAACCCAGTTCAATTGATTTGAATAAGATTCAATTAGGTTCAAGGAAATCATGCTAGCACATGATTGAGCCTGATATTCTCCTTCAACAATCATTAAAAGTTATCTCGACTGAGCCAAATATGTTTGGACTCACTCAGGAACCTTTACTTGGTTTGACTGGAGCTTGTCTAAGTCAGAAAAGGATTGTCTTAATTTATGAGATAAATTTGAGACAACACCTGCCATTTTTCGTCACCTGCTAAATCTTGTCTTTGGATTTTGGTCAAATGTTGACCTTTGACACTTAGACATCTACCTATGTGTCATGCATCCATAGGAGAGAGCTTTGACCCTTGTCCCCATGCTAAATAGTAGAAAGGCAAGGGGCACACACCTAGGGAGGCATGCGCCCAAAGTGGATAAGGATTGGAGTCCCATACAGATGGGACTCCAGTTGCTTATTGCTTCATACTAAGGTGGCACCAAAGAGTCTTCTTTGACCAATCTTAGCACCACCTAAGGAGGTTTGTAAGGGACTCTAATCTAATTGGATCAAATGATATCATCCCACTAATCAGATTTAGATTTGATTGCACAAAGAGCCATGATTGGCTGGGATGATGTGGCACTGCATGGCGCAGCAGGATCGATATAAACCCTATCTGTGCCTAGGATTTAGATCTTCTACCCTTTGCCCATGCCATAAGGCTTCTCTCCCTCCCTCTCCATGCCACCTTTAGATCCTCTCTCTCCTCTCCATGCCCAAGAAGCTTTGGGCTCGAGTTTGGTGTGATCCAAGCAAGAGAAAGGCGACAAGAAAGAAGGAGGCAGCACTGCTGCAAGAGATAACACCCGATCTTCAAAAGGTGTTTTGAAGATCTTCAAGATCAGATCTAGATCTGATCTTTGGAGTATAGATTGAGAAGGAGAAGATCTCTAGATCCTACATGAGTGGATATCGGTAGAGGCTAGGTGCTTGCATGGCTACATCCAGAACCTCAGACAAATATCGGGATCATCATAGGGTAATAGGATTACCCATAATAAGGTATAATTAAATAAAATTTAATTTATTTTATTTTTATTTTTATTTTATTAGATTGATAAAATTAGATTTGAAGAGTCTTAAATTTAATTTGAATCTAAGAGAAAAATTTTTAAAATATTTCTCTTGATCAAATCAAATTTGAACGAACCTAACCCGGGAAATAGGGTTTTCCCTTCAACTGGTATCAGAGCCAGGTTTCATAATTATTTAGATCTAATTTTAATATAATTTTGATCTAATAATTAGATAATTTTAAATGTCACATTAGATATGATTAGATCTGAAATCAAAAATTAAAAAAATTAAATAATCTAGATCTAAGATGTATGAGATGCATGACTATACTAGGAATAGAATTGTTCTATGTAGTCTAGGATGATTATAATTTTAATTTAATTAATTATAATTTTAGATCTATTTATTTATTATTTTTTAATATTATAATTAAATCTATAAGTAGAAAATAAATTTATTTAATTTTATTCATATGAGATATGATAGATACATGTTTAGACTAGTTATAGAATAGTTCTATAAAGTTGTCTTAAATAAATTTAATTTGATATGATCAAATTTAAATTTTATTTTTTAGATATTTATGAGATAATTTAGATCTAAAAACATGCATGATATGATACATGAGATGTATGCAAAACATATTTTTAAGTTAGATCAATTTTATATATGTGATATATATGTAGATCTAACTAGTTTTGTAGATTCATCATATTTCTGATTAAGACATTTTCCTTGGCCGTCTGGTCATAAGAATAAAGTAGAATTTAAATGCTCTCTCCTCTCATTCGATGGGATGTTCTTATGATGTGTAGGAATGCTGCACGTTCGTCCTTAATCAAAAATCAAAAAACTTATTTTCTGCAAAACCCTAGATCCTAAAACTCTAGAATTTTATTTACATATTTTATTTATGAACCCTAAAATTAATTAAGAATTAAGATTATAAAATATATTAGGTCTAAAATTAAGAATTTTTAGATCTAAGATCTATTCATAAAATTAGGTTCGGGCTTGGGTAGCTCAATTAGGTCTAGCGGTTGATCAAATCGAATCAAGAATCGGTTAAATGGGATCAAGAGTGCTTAAATTGACCAACCTAATAAGATTAAGTCTGGGTCAAGGTCGAGTCACATTAGTGATCAATCAAGTTAAGACCTAATCAAGCTCAGTGGTTAGAGTATGGATTGTAGGCTAACCCGATTGGTTCTGATTTAACAATTTGGTGTCTAAGGTAAGTTTGGTAGATACGACTGACTGATTTTTAATTGGGAGCTACTTAACTCGAATGCATTCTTATCAAGTTAGTGGCATATTCCTTCCACCAGTCTCACTTACTTAACCATATTTGTCAACTCAATCCTGATCTGAGGTGGCTAATAATCCGAGCTAACCCATGCCACTAGGTTAGTCATAATGGTTATGATTATGTCAAGTCAAGTTTAAAAAGACCTAAATCAAATCTCTCTAAGAAAAGATTAAGTCTAAGATCGTCCACCATTGTAGATGTGCGGGTCCTTCTTGGGATTGATTATTCTCAACTGGTCATAGTGATTTAGTTGCACCGAAAAGATGCAACCATGTCTATTAGACATTAGATGCTATAAACTGGAGGAGGGATTGGGCCCAATATTCTAGATATGGTGAGAGACCCAATTAGAAGTCCAACCTGTGCAAATGGTGGGTCTGACTTAACTAAGGAGTGGATCAATATTTTGAGTATGGTGAGATTCATGAATTAGAGACCAAGCCTGGGTGTACCATGATTAGAGAATCATTGGACAAGAGTTGTTCACTCATTGGCTAACCCATCATCAATAACTATTAGGTAAGGTGATGAGTCAGTTGGTGGGATTGCACCACCCACTAGAAATCATTAATCATGAAGATTTTTACATCTCTATAGAGGGAGTGTAGGGATCCAAGAAAATAGTGAAAGCTAATTTATTTAAAAATTAAAATCCTAAATAAATTATTCAAGTCTTAATTATAAAATCTAACTAGAAACTTTGACTCTCTATAGAAAAATATCTGCATCCAACCCACTAGCCTATATTCTAGACATCCATAGACTGATCAGACCCAATTACAAGGATTGGCTCTGAAACTTTAAAATCATTTTTGGTTCTGAGAAGTTAACTCATGTATTAGATCAGGATCCCCCCACCTTACCAGCCGTCCGTCCACTGAATAGAGAGCATCTCTTGACAAATGGATAGATGAAGATAACAAGGTCAGATACTACATGTTGGGCTCGATGTCTAACGAGCTTCAGTGCCAACATGAAGATATCAAGACTGCCCACCAAATGTTGGCTCACCTGCAAAAGTTGTTTGGTGAACAAAGTCGCACAGCGAAATATCAAGTCACTAAATGACTGTTTAAGGCTAAAATGTGTGATGGACAGTTAGTCCAAGATCATTGTCTGATGATCTTGGACATGGAAGAGCTTGAGAAGCTTAGAGTGAAGTTAGACCAAGATCTACCGAATGATATAATTCTGCCCTATCCTTGACTGATGCGTATGGGCAATTCATCATGAACTACCATATGCATAAACTTTAGAGTACTCTGACTAAGCTTATAAACATGTTGGTTACTGTTGAGCTTTCTATGAAAGGTTCTAAATGCTCAGTACTTGCTATGGACTGGACTTTTTCCAAGAGAAAGTCTTTTGAAAAGAAAAAGAAGTCTGTGAAAAGATAGAAGGTGGAAAGAAAAAGAAGGCAAAGCTGAAGAAGAAGGCCGCTGATAAAGAGAAGTGTTTCCATTGTAATACTGACGACCACTGGAAGCAGAACTATCCTATATACTTGGCCACCTTGAAGAATAAGAAGGAGACATGTCCTTCTGGAGGTATGCTCATTACTGAATCTAACCTTACGGTTTCTTCTGCATCTAGTTGGGTGCTTGACTCTAGTTCTAGTGCTCATTTGTGCACTTCCATACAGTATCTTGAGGATAGCAGGAGGTTGAGAGATGGTGAGATGATCCTACACGTCGAAAATGGAGCAAGGGTTGCTGCTATGGCCATGGGAACCCATCCTCTTCGACTACCATCTAGCTTAGATTTAGTACTTAGGGATTATTATTATGTGCCTGCTGCAAGCAGAAATTTGATTTCTATTTCATGTTTAGCACAAGAAGGCTATATAATTGGTTTTCTTAAGGACCATTATAATATTCTTTATGAAAGAAATAAAATTGTAAGTGGTTTCCTCATTAACGGTCTCTATCAATTATATATTGATGTATCTATCTTTAATATCGAGCAAAATATGAATACCATAAGATTAAAACAATCCAGAGATAGTCCAAATGATAGGTATCTATGGCACCTAAGGCTAGGTCATATAGCAGAAGATAGGGTTAACAAATTGGAAAATATTGAGCTATCAAGTCTGTTGACTTTCGAGTCATATCCAATTTATGAATCATGTCTTCATGGCAAAATGACTAAGCTTCCTTTTATGAGACATGGGGAATGGGCCATACATCTACTTACCCTAGTACATACTGATGTGTGCGGCCCATTTGATGTACCGACTAGAGGCAACTTTGTCTACTTCATAACCTTTACCGATGATTTATCTCGGTATGGGTACATGTATCTTATGAGACACAAGTCTAAAGCTTTTGAAAAGTTCAAAAAATTTAGATATGAAGTAGAAAAGCAAATTGGAAAATTCCATTAAGGTTCTTCAATTAGATCAAGGAGGTGAATACCTTAGTCCAGAAATTCATTAGACTATCTCAAGCAAAAATGGTATAATCTCTCAATGGACTCCACCTGGAACACCTCAACTCAACAAAATTTCAGAATAGGAGGAACATCGGATCCTAATTAGATATGGTCCAATCCATGATGAGCTTCACAGAACCTTCCTGATTTTCTTTAGGGACATAGTCTATTAACTGCTATGTATTTACTAAATAGGGTTCCCTCTAAAATCATTCCTACCATACCGTATGAGATATGGCATGATAAAAATCAAGTCTGAGTCATCTCAGAATTTGGGGTTGCCCAGCTCATGTCAAAAGACAACAAGTGGACAAGTTAGATTTTAGGTCCTTTAGAGCTTGATTTATAGGATATCCTAAAGAGTCATTAGGATATTATTTCTATATTTCAGAAGACCATAATATGATTGTGAGTCGGCATGCCATCTTTCTTGAAAAATAATTTATTCAAGATAGTGGCATTAGAAAGCAGATCAAGCTCGAGGAGAAAGTCTCACAAGAGCAACGACCTAAGGATCTTGTGGAACCAAATCAGGTTGAGCCAATACAATCACTACCTCCTCCACCTCATAGATCGGAAAGAATTTTCCATCCCCCTAAGAGATACTTAGGAACTATCTTAGAGGAAGTAGAGAAAATGTTCCTCGTAGGTAATGGGGTTCGTGGTGATGATCCCAAAACCTATGATGAGGCAATATCAGATATCAACTCCGAGAAATGGTTAGAGGCAATGAAGTTAGAAATTGACTCAATACACTCAAACCAAGTTTGGACCTTAGTAGATCCACCAGAAGGTATAGTACCTATTGGGTGTAAATGGATCTACAAGAGAAAGATTGATGCAGATGGAAATGTGGAGACATTCAAAGCTAGATTAGTAGCAAAAGGGTATAGTCAGCACGAAAACATTGACTATCAGGATACCTTTTCATCAGTAGCAGTGCTAAAGTCCATCCGCACATTGCTTATTATTGCAGTCTATTTTAATTATGAAATATAGCAAATGGACGTGAAAACGGTATTCTTAAATGGATACCTTGAGGAAGATATCTATATAGAACAGCCGCTAGGTTTCACATCTAGTGATGTTGATCACAAAGTATGCAAGCTACAAAGGTCCATATATGGACTTAAGCAAGCATCTCAGAGCTGGAATATTTGATTTAATGATGTGATCAAATTATTTGATTTCATCAAAAATGAGGAAGAACCATGTATCTTCAAAAAGGTTAGTGGGAGTGCTATTGTCTTCCTCGTACTGTACGTGGATGATATCCTCCTTATTGAGAATGATATTCCCATGTTGACCATAGTTAAAATGTGGTTATCTAAAGAATTCTCCATGAAAGACCTAGGAGAAGCATCCTTCATTCTAGGAATTAAAGTCTATAGAGATAGACCGAATAGGATGCTAGGTCTTTCATAGAAGATGTACATAGAGGAAGTGCTAAAGAGGTTTAGCATGAAAAACTCCAAGAGGGGTTTGGTACCCTTCAGACATGGCATTCATCTCTCCAAAAGATGTGCCCTAGCACACCTGAGGAGACAGAATGCATGAGCAAGATTCCTTCTGCTTCAGCAATAGGGAGCCTTATGTATACCATGTTATGTACACAACCTGATATAGCCCATGCTGTGAGTGTCATAAGTAGATATCAGTCGAATCCAGGAGAAGAACACTGGACTTCTATGAAATGTATCCTTAAGTACTTAAGAAGAACTAAGGATATGTTGTTGGTTTTTGGTAGTGGAGAACTCCAAGTCCAAGGATATCCAGACTTAGATTTTATGTTTGATATAGATGATCGAAAGTCGACATCTAGGAGTCTGTTTGTGTGTAATGGTGGTGCTATCAGTTGGAAAAATTCTAAGCAGACAGTGATAGCAGATTCCACCATGGAAGTAGAATACATCACTACATCAGAAGCTGTGAAGGAGGCATTCTAGTTCAAGAAATTCACCACAAAAATTAGAGTCAAGCCATCAGATGCCATTCCTCTATAATACGACAACAATGGCACCATAGACCCTGCTAAGGAGCCGAGGTCTCACCAAAAATCCAAGCACATTGAGTGGCATACCACCTCATTCGTGACTACCTCGAGAAAGGTTATGTTGAGGTCAAGAGCATCAACTCTACAGACAATGCGGTAGACCCACTCACAAAGCCATTGGGCCAGCAGAAGATCGAAACCCACCTTGAGAAGATGGGACTTAGATTTGTAGCCAATTGGCTTTAGGTCAAGTGGGAGTTTGTTAGATATGTGTGCCCTAGAAGTCAGAATTGGCTAACACTTGTAATACACATCTAAGGGCAAATTTATAATTTTGACTATAAGTAATAAAATGGGTTATTTTCCATCATAGTGTGTATTTGAAAGTGTCTGTGATACATTCCTTGAGTTAATGGTAATGATAGTTCATATTTTTAAGAGTTGAAAATTTAAGACATGAATTTTTATTATTAACTCATAAAATGCTTCCAACCATAGGATCATCATGAGGATAATGATTGATCCGAAAGATTGGTGTACGATCGCTTCTTTAGGATAGATGAGTCTTGAGTCTATGGTATAGAGACACCGGAGTGAGAGTACAGCTACTCATTAGAGAATGAGGGCACTGAGCGTGACCACCTCGAGCAGTCATCAGAAAGTCTACCTTCTCATCAATGACTGGCTCAAAGCTGTAGTGTTGTGTCTAGTTTTTTGATCTAAGGTACATCGATAGTTCACCTTGAGGGTGTTATAGTTTGACTACACCATAACTCAATCTCCTAGCCATTCGGAACCCTGAGGTGTATGTTGGCTATAGCATGTTCATTGTAGGAATTGGATTGCACCAATAGGAGATCTATCTACCTTGGTAGATGAGGAGCAGCCCTATGATGATCATGAGAATCAAGTCTATAAGCCCATGGCCATGGTAGAGTGAAAATAATAGAAAGAGTTTCTGTTAGGATTTTCACATTGAACTTGAATCGAATGATTAATTGATATGACGGAAATTAGGGTTTGACAAGATCACCTTAACCCTAATCCGATCGGAGCTTAAGATGGAGGAACTTAATCACATAGGTAACTACACCGAGAGGTTCATTTTTAGTTCTAATGGATTACCACCATATGCTGCTAGGTATCACTGGTGGATTTTGGGAGCAATTAGAATGATTTGGATGATCGATCATACTAGTTGTCTGAATCAAAAAAGTTCTGATCTATCGAAAGGTATTTTGATGATGTTGGTGATAGAGATCATGATATATCCCATTACCATATAGAATTGAATCTAACTGGATCACACAGATAAGGGTTTGGATCTAAATATCATCAATTGGACTAACCCAGCTTAATTGATTTGAATAAGATTCAATTAGGTTCAAAAAAATCATGCTAGCACACGATTGAGCCTGATATTCTTCTTCAACAATCATTAAAAGTTGTCTCGACTGAGCCAAATGTGTTTAGACTCACTCAAGAATCTTTACATGGTCTAGCTGGAGCTTGTTTAGGTCAGAAAAGGGTTGTCTTAATTTATGAGATAAATTTGAGACAACACCTGCCATTTTCCATCACTTGCTAAATCTTGTCTTTGGACTTTGGTCAAATGTTGACCTTTGATACTTAGACATCTGCCCATATGTCATGCATCCATAGGAGAGAGCTTTGACCCTTGTCCCCCTACTAAATAGCAGAAAGGCAAGGGGCACACGCCTAAGGAGGCATGGACCCAAAGTGGATAAGGATTGGAGTCCCATACAGATGTGACTCCAGTTGCTTATTGCTTCATACTAAGGTGGTGCCAAAGAGTCTTCTTTGACTAGTCTTGGTGCCACCTAAAGAGGTTTGTGAGGGACTCTAATCTGATTAAATCAGATGATGTCATCCCACCAATCAGATTTAGATCTGATTGCATAAAGAGCCGTGATTAGCCGGGATGATGTGGCACTACATGGCACAGCAAGATCTATATAAACCCTATCTATGCCTAAGATTTAGATCCTCTACCCTTTGCCCATGCCACAAGGCTTCTCTCCCTCCCTCTCCATGCCACCTTTGGATCCTCTCTCTCATCTCCATGCCCAAGAAGCTTTGGGCTTGAGTTTGGTGTGATCCAAGCAAGAGAAAGGCGACAAGAAAGAAGAAGGCAGCACTGCTGCAAGAGACACCATCCGATCTTCAAAAGGTATTTTGAAGACCTTCAAAATTAGATCCAGATCTGATCTTTGGAGTATAGATTGAGAAGAAGAAGATCTCCAGATCCTACTCAAGTGGATACTGGTAGAGGCCAGGCGCTTGCATGGCTACATCCAGAACCTTAGGCAAATATCCAGATCATCATAAGATAATAGGATTACCCATAATAAGGTATAATTTAATTTAATTTAATTTAATTTAATTTTATTTTTATTTTATTAGATCGATAAAATTAGATCTGAAGAGTCTCAGATCTGATTTGGATCTAAGAGAAAAATTTTTAAAATATCTCCCTTGATCAAATCAAATCTAAACAAACCTGATCCAGGAAATAGGGTTTTCCCTTCACTACCCTCTTTGACTTCTATCAGGATTAGATCTAATTCTTAAAGATTATTTTTTATCCCTACAGCAAGCAGAAATTTGATTTTAATTTCATGTTTAGCACAAGAGGGCTATGTAATTAGTTTTCTTAAGGACCGTTGTAATATTCTTTATGAAAGAAATAAAATTACAAGTGGTTTCCTTTTAAATGGTATCTATCAATTACATATTGATGTTTCTATTTTTAATATCGAGTAAAACATGAATGCCATAGGATCAAAGCAACCTAGGGATAGTCTAAAGGATAGGTATCTTTGGCACCTTAGGCTAGATCATATAGCTGAAGACAGGATTAACAAATTAAAAAAATCTGGGCTATTGAGTCTGTTGACTTTCGAGTCATATCCGATTTGTGAATCATGCCTTCATGACAAAATGACCAAGTTCTCTTTTGTAGGACATGAGGAAAGGGCCATAGATCTACTTGCTCTAGTATACACAGATGTGTGCGACCTATTTAATGTGCCATCCAGAGGCAATTATATCTACTTCATCACCTTTATCGATGATCTATCTCAATACGGATTTCTATATTTGATGCAATAAAAGTCTGAAGCCTTTGAAAGGTTCAAAAAATTCAGACTCAAAGTAGAAAAATAAATCAAAAAACCCATTAAGGTTCTTCGATCAAATCAAGAAGATGAATATCTTAGTCAGAAATTCTCAAACTATCTTAAGAAAAATGGCATAGTGTCATAACAAACTCCACCTGGTACACCTTAACTCAATGGGATTTTAAAATTAAGAAATCAGACTCTATTAGATATAGTTCGATCCATGATGAGTTTCATGGACCTTCCTGAGTTTTTTTGGGAACATAGTCTGATGACTGCTATATATTTACTGAATAAGATTTTCTCTAAGACCATTCCTACCACACCGTATGAGATATGGCATGGTAAGAAATCAAGTCTAAGTCATCTCAAAATTTGGAGTTGTCTAACCCATGTCAAGAGACAACAGGTGGATAAATTAGAGTCTAAGTTCTTTAGAGCTTGATTTATTGGATATCCTAAAGAGTCATTAGGATATTATTTCTATCTTTCAGAAGATCACAATGTGATGATGAGTCGACATGTCATCTTTCTTAAAAAATAGTTTATTCAAGATGATGGCATCGAAAGATGGATTAGACTCAAGGAGAAAGTCTCTAATGAGAAATGAGCTAAGGAACCTATGGAACCCAATCAGATTGAGCCAACCCAGACACTACCTCTTCCATCTCATAGATCAAGTAGAATTTTTCATCCTCCTAAAATGTACTTAGGTACTATCTCATATGACGTAGAGAAAATGTTCTTCATAGGAAATGGGATTCATGGTGATGATCACAGAATCTATGACGAGGCAATATCAGATGTTGACTCTGAGAAATGATTAGAGACAATGAAGTCAGAGATTGACTCAATGCATTCGAATCAAGTCTGGACCTTAGTAGATCCATCTGAAGGTATAGTACCTATTGGGTATAAATGGATCTTCAAGAGAAAGATAGGTGCTGATGGGAATGTAGAGATATTTAAAGCAACGCTCGTAGTGACTGTTGCAGCCTATTTTAATTATGAAATATGGCAGATGGATGTGAAAATGGCGTTCTTAAATGGATATCTTGAGTAAGTTATCTATATGGAATAGCCACTAGGTTTCACATCCAGTGATGATGATCATAAGGTATGCAAGCTGCAAAGATCCATATATGGACTTAAGTAAGCATCTCGGAGCTGGAATGCTTGTTTCAATGATGTAATCAAATCATTTGAATTCATCAAGAATGAGGAGGAGCTTTATGCTTTTAAAAAGATCAGTGGGAGCACTGTTGTCTTCCTCATACTGTACGTGGATAACATCCTCCTAATTGGAAATAATATTCTCATATTGATTACAGTCAAAATATGATTGTCTAAGGAGTTCTCTATGAAAGATCTAGGAGAGGCATCCTTTATTCTAAGAATTAAGATCTATAGGGATAGACCGAATAGGATGCTAGGTCTCTCACAGAAGATGTATATAGAGAAGGTACTGAAAAGGTTCAGCATAGAAACTCCAAGAGAGATTTAGTACCCTTTAAACATGGCATTCATCTCTCCAAGAAGATGTACCCTAGCACACCTAAGAAGATTGAACGCATGAGCAAGATCCCTTATGCTTCGACAATAGGGAGCCTCATATATGCCATGCTACGTGTACGACTTGATATTGCCTATGCTGTGAGTGTCATGAGTAGGTATCAGTCAAATTCAGATGAAGAGCACTGGACTTCTATGAAATGTATTCTTAAGTACTTGAGAAGGACTAAGGATATGTTTCTAGTTTTTGGTAATGGAGAACTCTAGGTCTAGGGGTATATAGACTCGGATTTTATGTCTGATATAGATGATCAAAAGTCGATATCTTAAAGTCTGTTTATTTGTAATGATGGAACTATCAATTGAAAGAGTTCTAAGCAAACGGTGATTGCAGACTACACCATGGAAGCATAGTATATCACTGCATCGGAGGCTGCAAAGGAGGCATTCTGGTACAAATGGTTCACCATAGAGCTTGGAGTGATGCTATCAGATGTCGTCCCTCTATACTACGACAACAATGATGTCATACCCCTTGCTAAGGAGCTGAGGTCTTACCAAAAATTCAAGCACATCGACCGACGATACCACCTCATCCATGATTACCTCAAGAAGGGATACATCGAGGTCAAGAGAGTCGATACTATAGACAATGCGGCTGACCCACTGACAAAGTCAATGAGCTAGCAAAAGATCGAAGCCCATCTTGAGAAGATAGGACTTAGATTTGTAGCCAATTAGCTTTAGATCAAGTGGGAGTTTGTTAGAGGTATGCCCTAGAAGTCAGATTGGCTGACACTTGTAATACACTTCTATGGATAATTTTATAATTTTGACTATAAATTAATAAAAAGATTATTTTCTATCATAGTGTGTATTTAAAATATTTGTGATACATCCTTTGAGTTAATGGTAATGATAATTCATATTTTTAAGAGTTAAAAATTTAAGACATGAATTTTCATAATTAACTCATAAACTGCTTTCGACCGTAGGATCATCCAAAGATGGTGATCGATCTGAAAGGTTGGTATACGATTGCTTTCTTAGGATAGATGAGTCCTAAGTCTAAAGAATGGAGACACCAAAGCGAGAGTACAGATACTCGTTAGAGAATGAGGGCACTGAGCATGACCATCTTGAGCAGTCATAAGGAAGTCTACCTTCTCATCGATGATAAGCTCGATGCTACAGTGGTGTGTCTGATTCTTTAACCTAAGGTGCATCGAAAGTTCACCTTGAGGGTGTTATAGTCTGACTACACCATAACTCAATCATCTAGTCATTCAAAATTCTTAGGTGTATGTTGGCTATAGCATGTTCATTGTAGGAATTGAATTGCACCAATAGAGGATCTATCTACCTCGGTAGATGAGGAGTAGCCCTATGATAATCATAAGATTGAGTCCTTAAGCCCATGACCATGGCAGAGTGAAGATGATAGAAAGAGTTTCTACTAGGATTTCACATTGGACTCGAATTGAATGAATAATTCATATGACGGATGTTGGGTTTGACGAGTTCACCTTAACCCTAATCCTGTCGGGGCTCAAGATAGAAGAACCCAATCGCATAGGTAGCTACACCAAGAGGTTTTTTTTCAGTTCTGATAGGTTGCCACCATATACTATTAGGTGTCACTGGTAGATTTTGAAAGTAATTAGAATGATTTTGATGATCTATCATTCTAATTGTATGAATCAGAAGAGTTTTGGTCCATCGAAAGATGTTTCGATGATGTCGATGATAGAGATCATGACATGTCTCATTACCATACGAAACTAAACCTAACTGGATCACACAAATAAGAGTTTGGGTCTGGATGTCATCAGTTGATCTAATCCAATTTGATTGACTTGGATTAGATCCAATCAGGTTCAAGGTAATCGTGCTAGCACCGATTGAGCCTGGATTTCTCCTTCTATAATCTTTCTGATTCATCGCAACTAAATCAAATTTGATTTAACTTATTCCTGTATCTTGAATGGGTTTATTTTATCTAACTGGAACTAGTTTAGGTCAGATTAATTATAGAAATTAAATTCATTTCTAGTGCAATTGGACTAGGGTCAAAAGTTAACCTATTTGACAGAATTGAGGGTCACCTAATCAGATACTTCTAGAAAATTCTTTGAAATTATTTTGCTTTGATTTTTGGCTATGTGATAGGGCTCAAGACATGCTATGGGTGTGCCAAATTTTATGATTTATGGTAGAGTTTTGAATATGTTTTGATAGAGTTTGATTTGGATCAAACTCTTAAGGAAAGAGTCCTAGGCGCAATGGACTCTTCCTTATCTACTCATGCTACCACCTTTTAGATTAATTTTTGGCATCAAAACTAGATGAGATCTAGGTTTTCATGTGGAGAATAAGTTTTGAAGTCCAAATGATCAAGTAAGTAAGTTATTTGGTCAAAGAGGGACTCTAGATGGTGCATAAAGTTTAAATCCCCTTCTCACACCATTGTGATCGCATAACATTTATTTTCCATGCCCAAAGGAGCCATCCCTCTCATATCCCATGCCCTCTTTATCCTCTTTCTCCCTCTCTTCTACATGCCTAAAAAGTTAGGCACAAATCAGAGAAGAAGGTCCAAGTATTTTGGCGCAAGATTCAAGTTCTACACGATGATGTTCATAAGATGGATGGGCTGCCTTCAAAAATTATTTTGAAGGATCTATAGATTAGACTTAGATCTAATCTTTGGAGGAGAGATTTGCGAGGAGAAGATATTCAGATCCTGCCCGAGTGGATACCAGTAGAGGCCAGGCACATGTATGGATCCTTCCAGAACCTCAAAAATGATCAGGATCATCATAGAATAATTAGAATATCCAATTAGGTCCTTAAAATTAAATCTAATTTTATATTATTTTAATTTTTAATATTAGATCATCATAATCAGATCTAAGAACTCTTAGATTTGATTAGATCATAGAAATTTTTGTAGAAAATTCTGCCTTAGATCTGATCAGATCTGGATGATCCTGGGGCAAAAAATCAGATTTTCATTCATATAGTCTATGTAGATTCTAGTACCCACTAAGAAATTAGGGGTAATTCCTAGGATTGGAGGTAGAGGCTACCAATTTGTATATAAAAATAGTGGGAGAAATTTTAGACTAAAGTCTAAGTCTTTAGAGTAAATAATTCATATACTAATTAGGTTTATGATTTTTCTTTGGTGTAGAAATGGCCACCACCCTATCGCCCCGGTCATTATTAGATAATGACAAACTCATGGGACCCAACTTCGATAGCTGATATCGAAAGTTGAAGATCATCCTGGAGCATAAGAGAATCTTGTATGTATTAACTGATCCAGCATCTGAGAAGCCAGCTTCGAATGCTAGAGGAGCAGTCCGAGACACTTACCAAAAGTGGCTCAATGACTGCACCACGTTTGGTACATCATGTTGGCGGTAATGAATTATGAGTTTAGCCACAGGTTCAAAAATGCCCAACTTGAGAAGATGCTTCAAATGTTGAATGACTCCTTTGGTATGCCCGATGACGTTGAAAGGCATAAGACTAGTTGTGCCATTTTGAACGCTCGTATGAGGGATGGGACATCAGTCACTGATCATATATTATACATGATCGAGATGATTAAACGCCTGAGTAGGCTGGGTTTTTCCATGCATGAGCAGCTCGAGAAGGATGCGATCCTGAATTCTTTGTCCAAGTCCTTCCGTTTCTTACTCATTTCAGAATAACAAAGCCTGTAGTGAACTACCATGGCTTATTGGAGTTGCTGCAGAACCTTATGTCAAACATTTAGTAATGGACAAGCTTGGACCTAGGTCTGACATGTATAGCTTTATAGGGTACCTAAAAGAGATCAAAGGATATTATTTCTATCTAGTTGATAAATAAAAGATATTTGTTAGCCTTAAGGTAGTCTTTCTAGAAAAGTTCTTTAGTAAAGGGACTAATGCCTCTAAGGTCGAGCTTGAGGAAGTTCGACAAGTGGAAGAACCAACACAAGTAGCTGAACCATAATCGAATTTGATTTGATCAGACCTGGAGCCTACTGAACCTACACCCTTAAGATGATCTGGTAGAGTACCATGTCAACCAAACCGATACTATGATTTCTTGATCCAAGATGGTGATCCTATCAAACTCGATGAGAACGATGAGGATCCGATCACCTACATGGATGCAATGTAGAAACCTGACTCTAGAAAATGGCTTGAGGTTATGCAATCTAAAATGGAGTCCATGAAGGTCAACGATGTATGGACATTGGTTGACCCATCCGAAGGGGTAAAATCCAAAGGGTGTAAGTGGATCTTTAAAAGAAAAAAAGGTGCGGATGAAAAGGTGGAGATCTATAAAGCTTGTCTGGTTGCCAAAAGATTTTGTCAACATTATGGTATAGACTATGATGAGACATTCTTACCTATGGCAATGTTCAAGTCCATTCAGATCATGCTTGCGATAGCTGCGTATCTTGACTATGAAATTTGACAAATAGATGTAAAAACAGCTTTTCTAAATGGAGAGCTGGCTGAAAAGATGTATATAATACAACCTAAAGGTTTCACATCCATAAATGAGTCAAAGATGTACAAGCTTCAAAGATCCATTTATGGACTAAAGCAGGCATCTCGAAGTTAGAACATATGTTTTGATAGGACAATCAAGACATATGGCTTCATTAAGAATGAAGAAGGGCCCTACATATATAAATGGGCTAATGGTCTAGTAATTATATTTTTATTATTGTATGTGGATGACATTCTCTGAATTGAAAATGATGTTCCTGCATTACAAGGAATAAAGATCTAGCTGTCATCACAGTTCTTCATGAAGGATCTAGGATAAGCTTCCTACATCCTAGGGATGAAGATCTATAGAGATAGATCTAAAAGATTGCTTGGGTTGTCCTAGTCCACGTACATTTATACTGTGCTGAAGAGGTTCAGCATGGAGAATTTCAAGAAGGACTATCTATCGATAGGCCATGAAATTTTTCTCTCAAAAGAGATTATATGACAACACTCAAGAGAGAGAGCGTATGAGTAGAATTTCATATGCTTTGGTAGTGGGTTCTATTATGTATGCCATGACATGTACGCGATCAGATGTGGCATACTCACTAGGGGTAGTGAGTAGATACCAATCTGATCTAAAATAGAACTATTGGAAGGTTGTTAAAACCATCCTAAAGTATTTGAGAAATACAAAAGATCAGTGGCTTGTTTATGGTGAGTCAAACTTGAGACTTATGGAATTTATAGACCTCAATTTTCAGTCTGATCACGATAATAGTAAGAGTATCTCGAGATATGCGTTTACCCTTAACAGTGGTGCTGTCTCCTGGAAAAGTTTCATGCAGCACACCATCATCAATTCAGTGTAAAAGGTAGAATATATTGCTGCATCAGATGCTGCCAATGAAATGATGTAGCTGAAGAAGTTCATCACCAAGCTTGGAGTAGCACTCTCCCTTGATGGTCTAGTTCTGCTCTTCTACGATAGCTCTGGAGCCATAACTCAGGCAAAAGAATAGAAAGCACACCAACGGATAAAGCATATTCTACATCACTTTTCTTATTAATATGATTAATAATATTATCTACTGTGCATTTTTTGAAAAAAATTTGAAAGTAGAACTAGAAATCCTGCACGCTCCCTTCAATTAGTTTTAGAATTATACAATTAGATCTGAGAACAATTAGATCTGATCATATCAAAAGAAAAATTTTAAATTCCATTGCTTCAGATCCAATTCGATCAAGTTGATCTAGAAGATCCTTCAAGCTAGATGGTCACTTTGATTGGTATAGAAAGCTTATTCCTGTACTATCGGCTTAGTGTTCGAACCTATAGGGTCACACATATAGTAGTTTCAATCTGATCAAATAGCTGATCAATGATTATGAATCATTGAAAGATTCAATTATCAATATGATTGATAATTAATCTAATATAACTAATTAAAAAAGATTAATGAATAATTGGATTGCTAATTGACTTAATTTGATTGAATTATGAGGATTAGATCAAGACAAATTGAATTGGATTCAATTAGGTCTGACCCGATTAGGTTATTGAATGACTTAATTAATAAGAAAGATGAAATTCTAATTTAATCAGATCTTGGACTCAACTAAACATTGATTTGATCAAGAGATTAAAGCCTAATTAGATTAGATCAATTCAAAAAGTTTGGGTCTAATCAAAGGTTGTTTGATTTGAGCCAAAAGGATAAGAACCCGAAAGTCCAATTGGACTACACTTGCTCCCTTGCGCCTAGCCCTTATTGCCGCCCCCATTCTCCATGCACAAAGAGGTTTGTGCATGTGAGATCAGGATACCCAGCATCTTTCCCACCCACTCTTAGATAGGGTTAGGGTTTGGAAAGTCTTAGTTTAAAAAGATTTTGAATTGAACTTCATACCAAACTCCAACTTTATGTTTCAGCCTCTATATAAATAACCCTTTGTAAGACAAAGGAGCAAGCAAAAAATTTAGTTTCTCTAGAGTGCTTTTAGGCATGTGAAACCTAGAGAGAGGTCTCTAGGCATGAGCTTGTGGTGGGCATCCTTGGCATGTGATCTCTAGAGGAAGTTGTTCCTCTATTGGGTGAGAGGCTAGGGTTTCGTGAGAGAAACAAGAGAAGGTTGTTCTCTTATGATCAATCCTCTTCCTATCTTTCTTGTTCAGCCATTAAGAAAGTCTTTGCAAAGAGCTAGCACTCCAAAAGCGGATTGATCTGGCTTCATGCAGATACCCTTAAAGGCCATTCATGTGCGCAACTGAAGCAACAAACAAAAATCTATAAATAGTTGCGATCTTCTATTCAGTTATGAGATTTGATCTCATATATTTTTTTGTTTCAGATTTTATATACATGATATCATATCATAAATCCTGATAAAGAATTTTATAGATTAGATTTAATATATGTTTAGATTAAAAAGTTTAATCTAAAGTTTTTTGCTATATTATTTTTTAAAAAAGTTTTGAAAATCATGCATGAAAACCTCATGCTTCTCCAATAGTGGTATCAGAGCATCTAGTTCCATGTATGATATGATATACATGCATGGATAATAAAAACTGATTTTTGATGCATGAAATGCATGAGATCAGATGTTTTAGATAAGATCTAAAATTTTATAATCAGATCTAAACTTGATTAGATTAGTTTATATCCCTATAACTTAGTATTTGGATTAAGGAAATCACCAATCCATCTGATCATAAGAGGAAGTAGTATTTAAAGGCCCTCTCATCCTATTCAATAAGGACCTCTTATGGTGTGTAGGGGAGCCACTATGATTTTCTCATGAAGAAGAAATGTGAAATGATCAAACTTACTTTCTTGCAAAACTCTTGATTTGTGAAACCCTAGGAGTGTTTGTATTTGATACAAAAAGTTGTATAAAAAGATGAATCTAATTATTGAAAATAAAATCTGGAATCATGAATAAATTTAGATAAGATCTAAAAATAATTTATGATTGATTTTATTAAGAAATTATGAAAATATTCAGAACTGAAACTCTAAAATAGTTGCTGGCATGCCTAAGTGAACCGGCTCCAATATGAATCGAGCCGACTCGATGCTTGAGCGAACTAGCTTGAATATGATCTGAGCTAGCTTGATAATTTAGCATACCTACTCAGCTTTCTGGCATGCCTGAGCGAGCTGATCCAGATATGATCTGAGCCGACTAGAAGTTCAAAATTGAATATTTTAATTTCAAATTAATGTAAAAAGGTTTTACAAAATTGGAATTGTTTCAAAGTTCATAAACTTAATTAAGAATTATTTTATGAAACCAAGAATCTAGATTAGAGAATTAAAGATCTAAAGGTCATGTTCATAAACCTTGGGTTCATGGGATTAGCTTTGATCAGGATCTATTAACTGGGTTAGACCTAGGGGTAGAAATCATATCGATGATGGATTAAGTAATTGATCAAATCTAATTAATAGTTAATTCAAATTAGATCAATTCTTATCTTGATCAATTCTCAATAGTTGTAGTTGATCAAATCCATATTTCTATCAAATGGATCTTGATTATGGCTCAGTGGTTGAGCCATAATTATTTAGTGGATCAAATAAAAACTAATTAACTGGATGGTGTCTAAGATAAGTTTAGCAATTTAAATCGGTAGTTTTTAATTAGGAGCTACTCGTACTTATGAGTCTTTGATGAGTTAATGGTATATCCCTTCTACCAATCTCACTTATATGGCCATCCTAGTAGATTATGTTTTGATTAGATCACTTAATAAATTCAAGCTAACCCATGTCACTAAGGTTGATCAGTATGATTGATCTAGGTGCCAATCAACTGGGCATGTCCTCTTTAATACTTGGTGAAATCAATGGAAGGATTGTTATCTATGGTTAATTTTCTTCTCTTTTCCCTTCTAAATAAATTAATTAAATCCTCTAAAATTAGGTCAATTAAATGAAATTGTTATGGGGATAATAAGATCATAGCCCTCCACTAAGTTGGATGATAATGAGTCCATTAGTTTGATGATTATTGGAGGTCCAAAGATCTGGTGTTCATCTAGTATTGGAATTATCCTTCATAATATAATAACTCAGTAGCTCTCTCTGATGGATGGTTGGTGTTAGGGATAAAATAGCTTCCACTGAAGTTTAGTAAGATGTCAGATCTCGATATGATTTCACCTAGAGTTACGGTGGCTATGATAGAACTTCAACCAAACTGTTCTCCTACTCTAATCCAATTTAAGAAGGTCAACCTTCAGCCCATGTATGCCAGATGACGTTCTCAACTATAACTATCAGCTCTCTTTCGGTGACTACAGGACTCGCTAGAGACATGATGAACTTCAGTCTTAAATAGTGAAAGGAGTTATTAATCAATCGATTCTGATCTCGACATCAGCAGAATTCCATCAAGTATCGAATCCCAGTCCAACCCGACTTTGTCTACTAGCCAACCTTGAAGATGGTTGAATTCCCCCACTATAAATGGTAGATCTCACCAATCTCCCATCAGAAACTCTGGCTAGCTGAATTCCTCTCCAGTTAAATTCCATTCCAGCTGAACTTCTTTACTTTGTGGATAGCGGTCAATCTTGAAAGTGGCCAAGTTCCTTCATCTCCTCCTAATAATTGTAGATCTAGCCAACTCATGTCGCGAATGCGGACCACATGAGTTTGAACAATGAAAGGACTGTTGATGCATCACCATGGCATCACCTAGCTCTAATATTATATTGTGAAAACTCCTGATCTTTAACATGGACCTGAGGAGACCTTTGATATTCTTTAAGTGCAGCAAACTACCGATCCACCAATTTAGATCTATGATGGGGCACCTCCCTCCTTGGACTTGAGGGAGGCATCCCCTTGGGGTGGCAACTCTAGAGAGAAGAGAGAAGAGAGGTTGAGAGAGAAAAGATCTATATTCCAATCTATGTTTTAAAATACTAATACATCCTATGTATTTATACATAGATATTAGGCCCAACCAAAATCTCCCCTGGCTAGCCCAATACATGAAAGCACTTACCGAGCCTATGTACACCCATGTCTCCCATTCTCTCATCTTCTGAATCTAAACCTAACCCATACATGTGTTAGCCACCTTAAAATCTTATTAGACCAAGCCTTAAGACCCTAAATAGAAAACCCCCATCCAGTTCTATTCGCCACCATCAAGCCGGCTCTATCAGGATTCGAGCTGGCTCGACTACGTATCCCCCAAACCCTATCTTCTATCTACTTGAGATAGCTAGCTCGACTGCATCCCAAATTAGCTCAATCTCAGCCTGAGCTGGTTTGACTGCATATCCGAGCCAGCCCGCCTATGTGTCAGCCCCTTGTCTTGGCTGATTCTTCTCATAGCTTTGGTTCTTTGCTCCATCTTGTGTCCTAGGTCTCCGAAGCACCTACCAAGCCCCTCAAGATCCTCACATCTAAACCTCAAGTTCGTGCAGGGCTACATGCCGTCTTCACCTTAGGATAACTCTTATCCTAGCCCTAAGACCACATCCATCCTAAACTCCCAGAGCAAACATCCTTGCTCTCCCTGTGGCCTTCCAAGGCTTGGGAGCACCACAAATCCTAACAAGGACCTCGCTGACAACATTAGTTCGATATCTAATCCAAAATAAGCAATAGCCATCCTATAAATAGTGAACTTTAGTGCTCTATTAGGCTGGCTTTAAGTATTGGCTAAACTCCTTAGAGTAGTTAGAATAGCATCACCAAGAAGCTATAAATCTCAGTGCTCATCCATCCCAACTTTCAATCAATCTCGAATCTTTATTGCCCTAGCCAAGCTCCTTAAAGCTATCAAAGGCAACACTGGCAGAATCCAACCAACTACAGGTTCGTCCTCCACTACTTAGAAGCTAACCTCCAAGCTTGGCTAGTCCAATCTTGAGTTCTGTATGAGCAGTCTCCCAAGCACAAAAATCTCTAACCTTTCTTTTGAACTCCAATAAATGAAACTCAACCATCCATAAGTCATGACAAACGATAGTCCACTCCCCATAACAAACTCCACATGGCTCGAATGGTCTACTGACATTCTGTTATGGTTGTCACTTTCATTCTATTATGAGCTCCACCTATAGAAGAAACCCTCTAAATACATCTTCTTCTTTAAGCTCTCATCTTCGTTTATATTTTTCTCAGTACTTCATTTTTGTTGGACAAAAAACTAACTTTACTGTCGAAGGATCTTACTGAAGCTACCCACCTCTAATTTAGACTTCATCCTACAAGTCTCATCGGTATCCTCATCTTTTCCAACTCCAGCATGCTCCGACATCTTATCATTTTCTGCACCAACAGGATTGGCGCTAGAGGAAGGATCCATTGAGCCCTTGTTCTTAAAGGAGTACCCAATCGAGTTCATCATCTTCCTCACTTTTGCTTTATTTTCTTCTAATCTCTCCTTATTCTAGTGAGATGCCATCCAAGAAAGCTTCAACCTGACAATCCATGATCTCTACTACAAAATCCCACCCAGATCTGTCTGCTCCAACCTCATTGCTGGCATCTCAAGCTCCACCAACAACTATGGTCAATTTAGAGCAATTTAACCTACTGGTGTAGCAGGTTAAGGGCCTCAATGAAGCAGTATAAGCCATGCAATAGCCCCTAATACCAGTTCAGTTGAAAAGACCCTTGCTAGAGTACCAAGATCCGGTGCAGGGAAGGCCCACCTGAATAAGTTGGCCAGTGATCCCTAGAAAAGAAAAGCAGAGGGCAGAGAGCCCTTGCTCTAATCATGATTCCATCCTTGAAAGATCTCTACCCCCTTCCAGTCAGCCGCACTTTAAGATTCATGATTGAGGTGATATTCTCGATCAGAAGTTTCAAGAAATGAATTGATGGATCAAGAAACTCTGCCACATTGCCCCCACTCACCATGATGATATCTGCACTAACCCTCCATTCTTTGCCTGGATCATGCAGGAGCCCATCCTACTAAACTTCAAACTTCCTCATTTTGAGAGTTGCAATGGGACCTCAGATCCGATCGACTATCTTGAAGCCTTCAGGATAATGATGCTGCTCCATGGCATACTTGACGCCATTCTATCTGAGCCTTTCCCTCCATTTTGAAAGGAGCAGTAAGGAATTGATACTCGAGCCTCAAACTAAATATCATCTTCTCTTTTAATTAGCTGAGCCATTAGTTTTTGACTTATTTCATCAACAACCAGCACTAGAGACTAGGTTTGAACTCCCTCATCAACATCAAGTAAAAAGAACGAGAGTCCATCCGAGCGTATGTTAGTCATTTTAATGCTACTGCTTTGGGCGTCCAAAATTTGGACCAATCTATTGCAATGGTCGCACTGAAGGATGGCCTCTAGAAGAATGATCTTCTCTTTTTTTTGGGAGAAAAAGTAACCTCCGAGACTTCGTTGATATGCTAGCTCGGGCTGAAGGTTATGCTCGAGTAGAGAAGGCCATCAAATTAAAAGATGATGAAGCCATAGAAAAGCGGTAGGTGGGCAAATCTAGCAAGCCCACAACTATTGAGAAGCTGAGTGAAGCTCAGCCACACTCTAGAACCCCACCTAAGCATAGACGAGTTCGAACCCCATCTCAAGCTTATCATCCGAGAAGCTCAGACCGAAGGGTCCAGTGGAATTCTTCTTCCAAAAGATTTCACAACTACTCTCTTCTGACTGCTCTGAAGACTCAAGTATCGATGAAAATTAAGGAACAGCTACCAAGACTAGAGAAAATGCGGACTCACCCGACCAAGCACAATCCCAACAAGTACTACCTCTACCATTGTGACCACGATCACGATATTAAAGAATGCATTTAGCTCCAAGATGAGATCAAAGAGCTCATCAGAAAAGGCCAACTAGACTGATTCCTCCGATGTCGATCAAAAAGAAGGAAAGATCGATAAAGAGCCCTATCGCAACCCGAACCATCTTAGAGGGATGAGCTACAAGGAGATTGGGCCCTGCTTGAGATCATCAATACCATCACTAGGGGACAACGATAAGTGAAGGATGTGCATCGACTTCACATATTTGAATAAGACCTACCCAAAGGATAGCTACCCCTTGCCTTGAATTGATCAACTGGTGGATGTGACTTCAAGCTTTACTTTCATGGATGCCTTCTCTGGCTATAACTAAATCCAGATGGTACTAGAAGATGAGAAGAAAATTGCTTTTATTATTAATTATGGTCTTTATTATTACAAAATTATGCCCTTCGGGCTTAAAAATGTAGGTGTGATATACCAGTGCCTAGTAAACAAGATCTTCAAGAAGTAGATCGATTGCAATATAGAGGTCTATATGGATGATATGCTTGTCAAAAGTCGATCTTCAATAAATCATATTACCGATCTGAAAGAGATCTTCAATACTCTCTAAAAGTACAAGATGAAGTTGAATCCAACCAAGTGTGCCTTTGGAGTAACTTCAAGAAAGTTCTTGAGATTCATGGTGTCAAGATATGGCATTGAAGCAAATCCTGAGAATATTCAAGCCATTCAGGAGATGACGGCCCTAAAGACAATAAAAAAGTCTAGCACCTAACAAGGAAGGTAGTGGCTCTGAATCACTTCATTTCTAGGTCAGCCGAGCATTGCATGCCCTTCTTTCAAGTGCTTAAATAGCCAAAGAATTTATGTTGGACTCCTGAATGTCAATGAGCCTTTAAGAAATTGAAGAACTACCTCACCTCACCTCCTCTTCTTCCCAAGCCCAAACTTGATGAAGAATTATTCCTATACTTAGCTATATCTCCCACTGCCATTGGAGTTATCTTAATAAGGAAAGAGGCAAAAATTCAGAAGCTGATCTACTATATAAGTCGAGTTTTAAGGGATGCAGAAATAAGATATACAAAATTGAAAAAGCTAACCTATGCTTTGTTAATTGCAGCCAAAAAGCTTCGACCTTATTTTTAGGAGCATACAATCATACTCCTTACTGATCAATCTATCAAAATAGATCTTCATCGATCGAATACTTCTGAAAGAATAGCAAAATAAGCAATTGAACTTATTGAGTTCGACGTTAATTTCTAACCTTGGCCATCTATTAAAGCTCAAATACTGGACAATTATATGGTAGAATGTACCATCCCGAACCTAGCTGAATCTGAACAGTAAGAAGTTAGCACCCTCATTTCATGACCAAATTTCTTTGA
Organism: Cocos nucifera; assembly: GCA_006176705.1. Lineage (NCBI taxonomy): Eukaryota > Viridiplantae > Streptophyta > Magnoliopsida > Arecales > Arecaceae > Cocos > Cocos nucifera. Next base: position 563,510 of record QRFJ01001277.1, read on the forward strand.
AGAAAGAATAGATCTTCCTGAAGACTTTTGGACCTTATATGTTGACGGTTCATCCAATGCTTCTAAAGTAAGCGCAGGCATAATTCTTATCAATTTGAAATGAGTTGTTGTTGAGTATGCACTATGCTTTGAGTTTTCTGCAACTAATAATCGAGCAGAATATGAAGCTCTGATCATAACATTAAGAATTGCCAAAGAATTGAAAGTGGACCATGTGAAGATCTACGGCGATTCCCAATTAGTAGTGGGATAGGTCAATGGTACTTATGAACCCTAAAAAGAAAGTTTACCAAAGTATTTAGACAAGGTGAAGAGCTTGATCTCAGTCCTTAGTAGCTTCAACATTCAACAGATCCTAAGAGCAGAAAATATTAGGGCCAATCTTCTGTCCAAGTTGGCTACACTGGCTCCAAATAAGTTGCTAAAGGAGGTCTTTTTCGAAGTTCTACAACACCCAAGTTCAAAAGGATTCCAAATAGTAATGCAAGTCGATCATGAGTCTAGCTAGATTGATCCACTGATCTTGTATCTTAAAGATGATATTCTCCCTAGAGATCCTAAAAAAGCTCAAAAGTTGATAAATCAAGTCTCCCATTACATTTTGTATGAGAATAAATTATACAAAAGTTTATATTCCTTGCCACTCCTCCAATGTCTCCGACCTTCTGAAGTTGATTATGAATTGAAGGAAGTTAATGAGGAAATATGTGGAAACCATCTAGGGGCTAGATCTCTATCTTACAAACTACTATGGTAATGATATTATTGGCCAACTATACAATAGAATACCATAGAATTGTCAAATATGTGTACCTTAAAAGCTAGAATTGGCTGACACTTATTATACACTTCTAAAGACAAAATTATAATTTTGACTATAAATAATAAAATGGATTATTTTCTATCACAATGTGTATTTAGTGTCTGTGATACATTCCTTGAGTTAATGACAATGATAGTTCTTATTTTCAAGAGTTGAAAATTTAAGACATGAATTTTCATTATTAACTTATAAAATGCTCCTGACCATAGGATCATCATGAGGATGGTGATTGATCCAAAAAGTTGGTATACAGTCGCTTCTTTATAGTAGATGAGTCTTGAGTCTACGGTGTAGAGATATCAGAGTGAGAGTACAGGTACTTGTTAGAGAATGAGGGCACTGAGCATGACCATCTCGAGCAGTCATTAGGAAGTCCACCTTCTCATCGATGACTGGCTCAAAGCTGCAGTTGTGTGTCTGGTTCGTTGACCAGAGGTGCATCGAGAGTTCATCTTGAGGGTGTTATAATTTGACTACACCATGACTCGATCTCCTAGCCATTCGAAATCCCAAGGTGTACGTTGGCTATAGCTTGTTCATTGTAGGAATTCGATTGCACCAATAGAAAATCTATCTACCTTGGTAGATGAAGAGTAGCCCTATAATGATCATGAGAATCAAGTCCATAAGCTCATGGCCATGGTAGAGTGAAATAATAAAAGAGTTTCTATTAAGGTTTTCACACTGGACTTGAATCGAATGATTAATCTTATGACGGATATTAGGGTTTGATGAGATTATCTTAACCCTAATCCTATCGGAGCTCAAGATAGAAGAACTTAATCACACAGGTAACTGCATCAAGAGGTTCATTTTAAGTTCTGATGGGTTCCCACCTTATGCTATTAGGTATCACTGGTGGATTTTGAGAGTAATTAGAATGATTTAGATGATCAATCATACTAGTTATCTGAATCAGAAAAGTTTTGATCCATCGAAAGGTGTTTCGATGATGTCGATGATAGAGATCGCGACATATCTCATTACCGTACGAAACTGAACCTAACTGAGTCACATAAACAAAGGTTTTGATCTGGATATCATCACTTGGACTAATCCAACTCAATTGATTTAAATTAGATTCAATTAGGTTCAAGAAAATCATGCTAGCACATGATTGAGCCTAATGTTCTCCTTTAATTATCATTAAAGTTTATCTCGACTGAGCCAAATATATTTGGACTCGCTCAAGTATCTTTACTTGGTCTGACTGGAGCTTGTCCAGATTAAAAAAGGGTTGTCTTAATTTATGAGATAAATTTGAGATAACACCTACCATTTTTCAACACCTGCCAAATCCTGTTTCGAACATTTGGTCAAACATTGACCTTTGACACTTAGACATCTGCCCATGTATCATGCACCCATAGAAAAAAAAATTTGGACTAGTCCACCTGCTAAAAGATAGATGGATAAGGGGTGCATGCCTAGGGAGGCGTGCACCTATGGATAAAGCATCTGGAGTCCCATATAGATGGGACTCCAGTTGTTTCAGGGTTTCTACCTAAGTGGTGCCAAAGACTTGTCTTTGACCAATCTTGGCACCATCTAAGGATGATTCAGAGGGGCTCTCATCTGATTGGATCAGATGCTGTCATCCCATCAATGAAATTTAGATCTGATTGCATAAAAGGCCATGATTGGCTGGAATGATGTGGCATTGCATGGCGCAACAGGATCTATAAAAACCCTGCCTGTGCCAAGATTAAAAAAGCTTCACCCATTGCACATGCCACAAGACTGCCCCTCTCCCTCCTCCATGCCTTCTTTAGGTGTTCTCTCTCCTACCCACACCCAAGAATTTTTGGGCACAAGTTTGGTATGATCCAAGCAAGAGAAAGGCGATAGGAAAAGAAAGAAGGCAGCACTGCTGCATGAGACAACTCACATCTTCGAAAGGAGTTTTGAAGATCTTCAAAATTAGATCCAGATCTAATTTTTGGAGAGATGATAAAGAAGGAGAAGATCTTCAGATCCTATCTATGTAGATACTGGTAGAGGCCAAGCACTTGCGTGGCTAGATCTAGAACCTTAGGCAGACATCAGGATCATTACAGGATAATAAGATTACCCTCAACAAGATAAATTAAATTAGATCTGAATGAACCTGATCCAAAAAATTAGGTTTTTTCTTCAACTGGTATTAGAGCCAGGTTTCATTTTTATTAGATCTAATTTTAATTTATTTTAATTTAATAATTAGATAATTTCAAATGTCACATGAGATGTTATTAGATCTAAAATCAAAAAAATTAAAAATTAAATAATTTAGATCTAAGTTGTACAAGATGCATGACTAGTTATAGAATAGAATTATTTTATGTATAGTCTAGCATAATCATTATTTAATTTAATTAGTTATAATTTTTAAATCTATTTATTTACTATTTTTTAATGTTATAAATATTATAACAAGATCTAAGAAATAGAAAATAAAGTTATTTATTTTTTTTTCATATGAGATATGATGAATGCATGTTTAGACTAGTTGTAGAATAGTTTTGCATAATTTTCTAGAATAGATTTTAATTTGATATGATCAATTTAAATTTAATTTTTAAGATGATTATGAGATAATTTAGATATGAAAACATGCATGATATGACACATGAAGATATATGCAAAACATGTTTATAGTTAGATCAATTTTTATATATAAGATACATGATGTAGATCTAACTAGTTTTATAGTTTTCATATTTTTGATTAAGGCATTCTCCTTGGCCGTCCAGTCATCAGAACAAAGTAGGATTTAAATACCCTCTCCTTCCATTCGATGGGATGTTCTTATGATGTGTAGGGGTGATGCGCATTCATTCTTAATAAAAAATCTAAAACTTATTTTTTGCAAAATCCTAGATCCTGAAATCCTAAGATTTTATTTACATGTTTTGTTTGTGAACCCTAAACTTAATTAAGAATTAAGATTATGAAATATGTTAAGTCTAAAAATTAAGAATTTTTAGATTTAAGACATATTCATAAAATTAGATTCGGGCTTGGATAGCTCAATTAGGTCTAGCGATTGATCAAATCGAATCAAGAGTTGATTAGATGGGATCAAGAGTGCTTAAATTGACCAGCCTAATAGGATTAAGTCTAGGTCAAGATTGAATCACATGAGTAATCAATAAAGCTAAGACCTAATTAGGCTTAGTAGTTAGAGTTTGGATTGTAGGCTAACCTGATTGGTTCTGGCTCAATAATTTGGTATCTAAGGTAAATCTCACAGATACGATCGACTGATTTTTAATTGAGAGCTATTCAACTCGAATGCGTGCTTGTCGAGTTAATGGCATATCCCTTCCACCGGTCTTACTTACCTGGCCATATTTGTCGACCCAGTCCTGATCTAAGGTGGTTAACAATCTGAGCTAACCCATGCCACTAGGTTAGTTATAATTGTTATGACTATTGTAAGTCAAGTTTAAAGAGATCTAAATCAAATCTCCCTAAGAAAAGGTTAAGTCTAAGGTCTTCCACCATTGTAGATATGCGGATCCTTTTCGGGGTTGATTATTTTCGGCTAGTCATAGTGGTTCCGTTGCACCAGGAAGATGCAACCATGTCTATTAGGCATTAGATGCTACGGGCTGGAGGATGGATTGGGCTCAATATTCCGAATACAGTGAGAGACCCAATTAGAAATCCAATATATACAAATGGTGGATCTAACTTAATTAAGGAGTGGATCAATATTTTGGGCATGGAAAGATTCATGAATTAGAGATCAAGTTTGGGTGCACCATGATTAGAGAATAATTAGACAAGAGTTATCTACTCATTGGCTAATCCATCACCAATAACTGTTAGGTAAGGTGATGAGTTAGTTGGTGGGACTGCACCACCCATTAGAAATCTATAATCGTAGAGATTTTTGCATCTCTACAAAGAAAATGTAGGAATCCAAAAAAATAGTGGAAGCTAATTTATTTAAAAATTAAACTTTTAAATAAATTGGTCAAGTCTTAATTACAATATCTAACTAGAAACTTTGACTCTCTACAAGAAAAACCAAAATATTTGCATCCAACCCACTAGCACGTATCCTGGACATCCATAGACTGACCAGATCCAATTACAAGGATTGGCTTTAGAACTTCAAAATCATTTTGGGTTTCGAGAAGTTAACTCATGTATTGGATCAGGATCCCCCTACCTTACCAACTCATCCATCCACTGAACAGAGAGCATCTCTTGACCAGTGGATAAACGAAGATAACAAAACTAGATACTACATGTTGGGCTCGATGTCTGATGAGCTTCAGTGCCAATATGAAGATATCAAGACTGCCCACCAAATGTTGGCTCACCTGAAAGATATGTTTGGTGAACAGAGTTGCACAGCCAAATATCAGATCACTAAATGACTATTCAAGGCTAAAATATATAATGGGCAGTCAGTCCAAGATTATTGTCTGATGATGATTAAGGACTTAGAAGAGCTTGAGAAGTTTGGAGTGAAGTTGGACCTCGATCTATAGAATGATATAATTCTACAATCCTTGACTGATGCATATGGGTTGTTCATCATGAACTACCATATGCATAAACTTCAAAAAACTCTGGCCGAGCTTATGAACATGCTGGTTACTGCTGAGCTTTTAATGAAAGGTTTTAAAGGCTCAGTATTTGCTATGAAACAGACTTCTTCTAAGAGAAAGACTTTTTGAAGAAAGAAGAAGCTTGTGAAAAGACAGAAGGTGGAAGGAAGAAAGAAAAAGAAGGCAGAGCTAAAGAAGAAGGCCACTGACAAAGAAAAATATTTCTATTGTAACACTGATAGCCACTGAAAGCGGAACTGCCCTACATACTTGGCCATCCTAAAGAATAAGAAGGAGGCAGATCCTTCTAGAGGTATGCTCGTTATTGAATCTAACCTTACGATTTCTTCTGCATCTAGTTGAATGCTTGACTCTGGTTCTAGTGCTCATTTGTGCACTTTCATGCAGGATCTTGAGAATAGTAGGAGGCTGAGGGATGGTGAAATGATCCTATGCATTGAAAATGGAGCAAGGTTTGCTACTGTAGTCGTGGGAACCTACCCTCTTCGACTACCATCTAGTTTAGATTTAGTACTTAGGGATTGTTATTATGTGCCTGCAGCAAGCAGAAATTTGATTTCTATTTCATATTTAGCACAAGAAGGCTATGTTTTAGTTTTCTTAAGGATCATTGTAACATTCTTTATGAAAGAAATAAAATTATAAATGATTTTCTTATTAACGATCTTTACCAGTTACATATTGATGTATCTATTTTTAATATCGAGCAAAATGTGAATGCCATAAAATCAAAATGACTAGGGATAGTTCGAACGATCGGTATCTATGGCATCTTAGACTAGGTCATATAGCAAATGATAGGATTAACAAATTGGAGAAAATCAAACTGTTGAGTCCATTGACTTTTGAGTCATATCCAATTTGTGAATCATGTCTTCATGGCAAAATGACTAAACTTTCTTTTGTGGGACATGGGGAAAGGGCCACGAATTTACTTGCCCTAGTACATACTGATGTGTGCGGCCCATTTGATTTACCGGCTAGAGGCAATTTTGTCTACTTCATAATCTTCATCGATGATTTATCTTGATATGGGTATGCGTATCTTATGAGACACAAGTCTGAAGCCTTTGAAAAATTTAAAGAATTCAGACATGAAGTAGAAAAGCAAATTGAAAAATCCATTAAGATTCTTCGATCAGATTGAGGAGGTGAATACCGTAGTTGAGAATTCCTGGACTATCTCAAGCAGAATGGCATAGTCTCTCAATGGACTCTACCTGAAATACCTTAACTCAATGGAATTTCAGAATGAAGGAATCGGATCCTATTAGGTATGGTCCAATCCATGATGAGCTTCACATACCTCCTTGATTTTCTTTGGGGACACAGTTTGTTAACTGCTATATATTTACTGAATAGGGTTCCTTCTAAAATTATTCCTACCATACCGTATGAGATATGGCATGGTAAGAAATCAAGTTTGAGTCATCTCAGAATTTTGGATTGTCCGACTCATGTCAAAAGATAACAAGCGGACAAGTTAGACTAAGATCCTTTAGAGCTCGATTCATAGGATATCCTAAAGAGTCATTAGGATATTATTTCTACATTTCAGAAGATCACAATATGATTGTGAGTCGACATGCCATCTTTCTTGAAAAATAGTTTAATCAAGATGGCGGCATTGAAAAGCAGATCAAGCTAGAGGAGAAAGTCTTCCAAGAGCAAAGAGCTAAGGACCCTTTGGAACCAAATCAGTTTGAGCTAATACAATCACTACCACCTCCACCTCGAAGATCGAAAAAGGTTTTCCATCCCCTTGAGAGGTACTTAGGTCCTATTTCAGAGAAAATAGAGAAAATATTCCTCGTAGGTAATGGAGTTCATGTTGATAATCCCAAAACCTATAGCGAGGCAATATCAGATATCGACTCTGAGAAATAGATAGAGGAAATGAAGTCAAAAATTGACTCGATGCACTCAAACCAAGTCTGAACCTTGGTAGATCCATCAGAAGGTATAGTACCTATTGGGTGTAAATGGATTTACAAGAGAAAGATTGGTGCAGATGAGAATGTAGAGACATTCAAAGATAGATTAGTGGCAAAAGGTTATAGTCAGTACGAAGGCATTGACTATCCGGATAACTTTTCGCCAGTAGCCATGCTTAAATCCATTCACTCATTGTTTGCTATTGCAGCCTATTTCGATTATGAAATATGGCAAATGGATGTGAAATCGAAGTTCTTAAATGGATATCTTAAGGAAGATATCTATATAGAACAGCCACTGAGTTTCACATCCAGTGATACTGATCACAAAGTATGCAAGCTGCAAAGGTCCATATATGGACTTAAGCAAGCATCTCAAAGCTGGAATACTCATTTTAATGATATGATCAAATTATTTGGTTTCATAAAAAATGAGGAGGAACCATGTATTTTTAGAAAGGTCAGTGGGAGCGCTATTGTCTTCCTCATACTGCACGTGGATGATATCCTCCTTATTGAAAATGATATTCTCATGTTGACCATAGTTAAAATGTGGTTATCTAAAGAATTGTCCATGAAAGACCTAGGAGAAGCATCCTTCATTCTTGGAATCAAAGTCTATAAAGATAGACCGAATAGGATGTTAGGTCTTTCACAGAAGATGTACATAGAGAAAGTGCTAAAGAGGTTTAGCATGGAAAACTCCAAGAGGAGTTTGGTACCCTTCAAACATGACATTCATCTCTCCAGGAAAATATGTCCCAACACACCAAAGGAGATTGAACGCATGACCAAGATCCCTTATGCTTCTGCAATAGGGAGCCTCATGTATGCCATGTTATGTACATGACCTAATATAGTCCATGTTGTGAGTGTCACAAGCAGATATCAGTCAAATCCAGGAGAAGAACACTGGACTTTTGTGAAATATATCCTTAAGTACTTAAGAAGAACTAAGGATATGTTCTTGATTTTTGGTAATGGAGAACTCAAAGTCCAAGGATTTACAAACTTGGATTTTATGTCCGATATATATGATCAAAAGTCAATATCTAGAAATATGGTTGTGTGTAATCATAGTGCTGTCAGTTGGAAGAGTTCCAAATAGATAGTAATAGCAGATTCCACCATGGAAGCAGAATACAACACTGCATTAGAAGTTGCGAATGAGGCATTTTGGTATAAGAAGTTCACCGCAGAGATCGGAGTGATGCCATTAGATGCCATTCCTCTATACTGCGATAATAATGATGCCATAGCCCTTGCTAAGGAGCCGAGGTCTCATCAGAAATTCAAACACATCAAGCAGTGATACCACCTTATCTGTGATTACCTCGAAAAAGGATACGTCGAGGTCAAGAGAGTCGACTCCATAGACAATGCGGCAGACCCACTTATAAAGCTATTGAGCCAGCAAAAGATCGAAATCCATCTTGAGAAGATGGAACTTAGATTTATAGCCAATTGACTTTAGGTCAAGTGAGAATTTGTTAGATATGTGTGCCCTAGAAGCTAGAATTGGCTGACACTTGTCATACACTTCTAAGGGCAAAATTATAATTTTGACTATAAATAATAAAATGGATTATTTTCTATCATAATGTGTATTTAGTGTCTGTGATACATCGCTTGAGTTAATGACAATGATAGTTCTTATTTTCAAGAGTTGAAAATTTAAGACATGAATTTTCATTATTAACTCATAAAATACTCCTGACCGTAGGATCATCATAAGGATGGTGATTGATCCAGAAAGTGGTATACAATTACTTCTTTATAGTAGATGAGTCTTGAGTCTATGGTGTAGAGACACCAGAGCAAGAGTACAGGTACTCGTTAGAGAATGAGGGCACTGAGCCTGACCACCTCGAGCAGTCATTAGAAAGTCTACCTTCTCATCGATGATTGGCTCGAAGCTATAGTTGTGTGTCTGATTCTTTGATCTGAGGTGCATTGGTAGTTCATCTTGAGGGTGTTATAGTTTGACTACACCATGACTCCATCTCCTAGCCATTCGAAATCCTGAGGTGTATGTTGGCTATAGCAAGTTCATTGTAGGAATTGGATTGCACCAATAGAAAATCTATCTACCTTAGTAGATGAAGAGTAGCTCTATAATGATCATGAGAATCAAGTCTATAAGCCCATGGTCATGGTAGAGTGAAATAATAAAAGAGTTTCTATTAAGGTTTTTACATTAGACTTGAATCGAATGATTAATCATATGATGGATATTAAGGTTTGACGAGATTATCTTAATCCTAATCCTATCGGGGCTCAAGATAGAAGAACTTAATCACATAGGTAACTACATCGAGAGGTTTATTTTAAGTTCTAATGGGTTGCCACCATATGCGGTTAGGTATCACTGGTGGATTTTGAGAGTAATTAGAATGATTTAGATGATCAATCATACTAGTTGTCTGAATCAGAAAAGTTCTGATCCATCGAAAGGTATTTTGATGATGTCGATGATAGAAATTGCAACATATCGCGTTACCATATAGAACTGAACCTAACTAGATCACACAAATAAGGGTTTCAATCTAGATATCATCAATTGGACTAACCTAGTTCAATTGATTTGAATTAGATTCAATTAGGTTCAAGAAAATCATGCTAGCACATGATTGAGCCTAATGTTCTCCTTTAATTATCATTAAAGTTTGTCTCGACTGAGCCAAATATGTTTGGACTCACTCAAGTACCTTTACTTGGTCTAACTAGAGCTTATCCAGGTCAGATTAGGATTGTCTTAATTTATGAGATAAATTTAAGACAACACTTGCCATTTTCCATCACTTGCTAAATCCTGTTTTGGACATTTGGTCAAACATTGGCCTTTGACACTTAGACATCTGCCCATGTGTCATGCACCCATAGGAGAGAATTTTTAATCAGTCCATCTGCTAAAAAGTAGATGGATAAGGGGTGCATGCCTAGGGAGGTGTGCGCCCATGGATAAAACATCTGAAGTCCCATACAGATGGGACTCCAGTTGCTTCAGGGTTTCTACCTAGGTGGCGCCAAAGACTTATCTTTGACTAGTCTTGGCACCATCTAAGGATGATTTGAATGGGCCCTCATCTAATTGGATTAGATGATGTCATCCCATTAATCAGATTTATATCTGATTGCACAAAAGCTCGTGATTGGCCAGGATGATGTGGCACTGCATGGCATAATAGGGTCTATAAAAACCCTATCTGCACCAAGATTAAAAAAGCTTGACCCATTGTCAATGCCACAAGGTTGCCCCTCTCCCTCCTCCATGCCATCTTTAGGTGTTCTCTCTCCTACCCATGCCCAAGAATTTTTGGGCACAAGTTTGGTGCGATCCAAGCAAGAGAAAGACGATAGGAAAAGGAAGAAGGTAGCACTGCTGCAAGAGACAACTCACGTCTTCAAAAGGAGTTTTGAAGATCTTCAAAATCAGATCCAGATCTAATTTTTGGAGAGATGATAAAGAAGAAGAAGATCTCCAAATCCTATCCTAATGGATACCAGTAGAGGCCAAGCACTTGCATGGCTAGATCCAGAATCTTAGGCAGACATCAGGATCATCATAGGGTAATCAGATTACCCTCAATATGGTAAATTAAATTAGATTTAATTTTTTATTTATTTTATTTTATTTTCTTTTATTAGATCAATAATATCATATCTAAAAAGTCTCAGATCTAATTTAGATCCAAGAGAAAAAATTTTGTAATATCTCTCTTGATCCAATCAAATCTGAACGAACCTGATCCAAAAAACTAGATTTTTCCTTCAAGAATATGTGAGAAAATGTGAACGATGTCAAAGGAATGCCAACATTCAGAGACAGCCAGCTTCATAGTTTGAATCCTTAAGTGCTCTTTAGCTGTTTGCACAATAAGAGATGGACATACTTGGATCCTTTTCCATGGCATCTAGATAGTAAAAATTTCTTCTCGTTGTGGTGGACTATTTTATTGGGAATTATGTCCCAAAGCCAATCGTCAGTCTGTTGATGGTTGAGATATTATAATTAATTTATTAATTAATAAAAAATATTTTGATATCTTTTTTCATCATAAATTTACATCTTCTAATGAACTCCATTGTTGTGATGAAGTCCTTAGGACTATTTAGTTTTGATAAAAAGTAGATTTATTGATTAGTCCTTAAATTTGTTTATGACCAAATGATAGACTGCTAATTAGGATGACAGTGTCTATCGAGCATAGGTTGCTATATGCCATATAGGTTGGTTGTCCTCTTAACCAAGAAGTGTGGAGACATTGGTATGGCATATAGGTAAGATGTATGGGCACATCGTCATTAAATGTGATCAACTCTAGAGCATTCTACTATCGAGAATGTCTCTGATGGGATATTGGTATAAGTATCTCTTAGACCTAAGATCACCTCAGTAACTTACAAGCAACTCACTGTACTTTGGTATCGAATTAATTAAATTTCTAATTCAGCAACGGAAGGCTTCTAGGCATAGTTAAGTACTTGTGAAGTTGGAGTGTGATCAAGACAGAATTGACCACTCCAAGAGTTGGAGAAGGATGTATCACTGTATTCAATATAGCAAAACCTTGGCCAAGATAATCCATCAGATGAATTTGATATTTTGAAATACAATATGGACAACTTGATCAAAGTTGACAGTTGAACTCTAAGGTGTCCTACGAGCATTATGGTCAAGGGGATGAATTATATGAAAACTATATTCACATAGGTTCTAAGGATGGTATTCTATACCTTTCAACCTATCCGATCGTCGGGTATCATTGCTAGATGATCACTTTGATTGGTATAAGAATTTATTTCTATGCTACTAGCTTAGGTTTGGACCTATGAGGTCACACACATTAGAGTTTACATTCCAATCGGATGGTTGATCAGCAATTTAGAATCATTTTAGGATTAAACAATCAATACGATTGGTGTTTAACCTAGTACAAGTATTGCAGGAGGATCGATTAGCAATTCAATTGCTAATTGGCTTAATTTGATTAAGCCAGAAGGTTGAGATTAAGTCTAATTAAATATTTGATTTAATTAAATTTAGTTTAGGCTTGATTGAATCAAGTCTAATTAGCTTATTGGATAAGTCAAGTGCAAGGAAGAACTAGTCCTAGTCTAACTAGGACTCGGGTCAACCCAATTTTTTAATTTAATTAAAAAATTAAATTAGAATTAAATATAATTTAATCTAATTTAATTAAGTATTTAAATAGATTAGGGTCTTATTTAATTGGGTTGGTTTACTCTTATTTTTATTTGGTTAAAAGACCTTGTTTGACCAAGTCAAAATACGAGTCCTAGTGTGACTAGGACTCCCTATTCCTTGCACCACCTAATTCTCAGACCCCACCCTTTTCTCTTTATGTTTTTATGTGAATAATCTCCACTCCTAAGGTTTCTCACATCTCCCTTCTTTCTTCTTTTTTCTCATATGAAAGTTTGTTGGAAGACCAAGTCAAAAGGGGAATTAGTTTTGCTTAAGGATTCTATGAGATAGAATCCTTGTCAACCAAAACTCTTTCCATAAGTATGCCGACCCATCCTTCTTTATTTTCTTTGATTTTTATGATAAAAGAGGACATTTTTTGTCCACCCCCCTTGCTGGTCCATGGTAGAAAAAAAGGTGGGGGCGCCCAAGAGTTGGGTGCCCCAACAACTTCGCTTATTTGGTCCTTCCTAGTCTAGGTTTTTAACCTAACTTGGACTCTGCATATCTCTTTATTTAAAGAGAATTTTTGGCTAAAATTTTTGTGAATTGAAAATATTTGAGAGGCCTCTTTTTTATAGAAAAATTAGAGAAAAATTCATCTAGATCATGGAGATATTGAAAATACAAATCAAGATGTCTATAAAAAGAACGAAGAAGAAGAAGAGGGTCTTCTTCTAGGATTTTTGCTCCAAATCTCTTCCTCCTTTTTTGTGAGCTTTTGAGAGGTGTCTCAGCATCACAAATCTTCCTCTTTTCTTTTGATATTTTAGAGTATCCAAGTTTCAAAGAAGGAAGCAATGGATCAACCATCGAAGAGAGATCAGCACAATGCTAGCATACTGTGCTGAATTCCTGCATCAGGATCTCTGATCATGTTTGTAGGCTCGTATGGATGACTCCTAAAGATCGGACGCATGTGTGGCTCATGACTTTATCCTCAAAGCTAGATCAGCAAGTTAGAACATCTAACTTACTTAGGTAATAGATCTGATCTATTAACTTCATACCTGCATTTGATGTAGTGTAGATCTAGGTTGATTTGATCAACCTTTTCTTTCTTGTTTGATTTTAATTTTAAATTTAATATCATATTTTGATCATATAATAAATCTGAGATCTAGATGTTTACATATTTATTTAAATAAATATTTGATTTAATTAAGTTTTCCACTGCATGATCTTGAAAAAATTTCAAGATCTATCCGTGAAATCCTAGATCTGGTTCCTTCATATTTTACCAAATGGGTTGAGGCTGGACCCCTAACAAATATCATTAAATCTAAAGTGCAGAACTTTATCTAAAAATTAATGGTTTGTAGATTTGGCTTACCTCGAACCCTCATTACTGATAATGGGTGCCAGTTTGTAGGAGCCAAATTTGCTGAGTTTTGTGAAGATCTGAATATCTTAGATCATTTTACTTTGATAGCTCATCCCCATGTTGTGATATCACCATGGCATCACCTAGCTCTAATACCAATTGTTGTTCCCTGGTACCGATTTGATGCCATGTTGCGGAAAACCAGGATCTTTAGCGTAGACTTGGAGAGACCTTCAACGTTCTCTAAGGGCAGCATACTATAGATCCACCACCTAGATCTACGCTGAGGTGCCCCCCTTCTTGATCTTAAGGAATGCGCCCCCTCTCTCTAGATCTTCTTCATGAACCTAGGGCAACAATACAAGAGAAAAGAGAGAAGAAAGGTTGAGGAAGAAAAGATCTATATTGATTATTCCAATGAAAATCCTAATACAATCTATGTATTTATACATAGCCATTAAGCCAGACTAAATACTCTCCTGACTAATCCAATACATGAAAGCACTCACCATGCATATTTAATTTAGTTATGATACATGAGATGTATGCAAAATATGTATATGTGAATTGTATATGATTTAGATCATGAATTGTATATGTGACATATGATTTAGATCTAACTAGTTTTATAGTAGAAATTATATTTCTAATTAAGATGTTCTCCTTGGCCATCCAGTCATAAGAATAAAGTTGGGTTTAAAGATCCTCTCCTCCCATTATGATGTGTAGGATGTTGTGCATTCGTTCTTAATCAGAAATCAAAACTTATTTTTTTGCAAAATCCTACATCCTAAAACTCTAGAATTTTATTACATATTTTGTTCATGAATCTAAATTTAACTAAGAATTAAGATTATAAAATTAATTAGATCTAAAAATTATGAATTTTTAGATCTAAGACATATTCATAAAATTGGGTTCGGACTTGGGTAGCTCAATTAGGTCTAGCAGTTAATCAAACCGAATCAAGAGTTGGTTAGATGGGATCAAAGAAAGCTTAGATTTGATCAGCCTAATAGGATTAAGTCTGGGTCAAAATCGAATCACATTGAGATGTGACTCGATCAAGTCAAGACCTAATTTGGCTCTGTGGTTCGAGCCTGGATTGTAGGCTAACCCAATTAGTTCTAATTCGATAATTTGGTGTCTAAGATAAGTTTAGCAGATACGACCGACTGATTTTTAATTGGGAGCTACTCGATCTGAATACATTCTTATCGAGTTAATGGCATATCCCTTCCACCGATCTCACTTATCTAGCCATTTGTGTCGATCCAGTTTTGATTCGAGGTGGCTAACAATTCGAGCCAACCCATGCCACTAGATTAGTCATAATTGTTATGACTAAGTCAAGACAAGTTTAAAGAGATCTAAATTAAATCTCTCTAAAAAAATATTAAGTCTAAGGTCTTCCACCATTATAGATGTGTGGGCCCTTGTTAGGGTTAATTGTTCTCGACTGGATACAGTGGTTCAGTTGCATCAGAAAGACGCAACCATGTCTATTAGGCATTGGATGCTATGGGTTGGAGGATGGATTTGGCTCAATATTTTGGATACAGTGAGGGATCCAATTAGGAATCTAATTTATGCAAGTGGTGGGTCTGACTTAACTAAGAAGTGGAGCAATATTTCGAGCACGGTGAGCTTCATGAATTAGAGACCAGGTTTAGATGCACCATGATTAGAGAATCATTGGATAAGAGTTATCCACTCATCGATTGATGCATCATCAATAGCTATTAGATGAGGTGGTGAGCCAATTGGTGGGACCGCACCACCTACTAAAAATTAATGATTGTGGAGATTTTTGCATCTCTACCAAGAGAGTGTAGAGATCCAAGTAAATAGTGAGAGTCTAATTTATTTAAAAATAAAATTATAAATAAATTGATTAAGTCTAATTATAAGATCTAACTAGTAACTTTGACTCTCTACAGGAAGATGTCTGCGTCCAACCCACTAGCTCGTATCCTGGACACCCATAGACTGACAAGATCCAACTACAAGGATTGGCTTCGAAACTTTAAAATTATTCTGAGTTCTGAGAAGTTGACTCATGTGTTAGAATAGGATCCTCCCACCTTATCAGTCCATCCATCTACTGATCAGAGAGCATCTCTCGAGAAGTGGATGGATGAAGATAACAAAGCTAGATACTACATGTTGGGCTCGATGTCTAATAAGCTCCAATGCCAACATGAAGACATTAAGACTAGCCATCAAATATTGGCTCACCTGCAAGAGTTGTTTGGTGAATAGAGTCGTGCAGCCAATATTAGTTACCAATAGACTGTTTAAGGCTCAGATGCGTGATGGACAGTCGGTCCAAGATCATTGTCTGATGATGATCAAGGACATAGAAGAGCTTGAGAAGCTTGGTGTCAAGTTAGATCAAGATCTACAGATTGATATAATTCTGCAGTCCTTGATTGATGCATATGGGTAGTTCATCATGAACTATCATATGCATAAACTTTAGAATACCTTGGCTGAGCTCATGAACATGTTGGTTACTATTGAGCTTTTTATGAAAGATTCTAAAGGCTCAGTACTTGCTATGGAATGGAGTTCTTCCAAGAGAAAGTCTTTTGGGAAGAAGAAGAAGTCCATGAAGAAGCAGAAGATGGATGGTGGGAAGAAGAAGAAGGTAGAGCCAAAGAAGAAGGCCACTAACAAAGAAAATATTTTTATTGCAACACTGACGGCCATTAAAATTAGAACTGCCTTCTTTATCTGGCCAGCCTAAAGAACAAGAAGGAAGCAGGTCCTTTTGGAGGTATGCTCATTATAGAATCTAATCTTATGATTTCTTCTACATCCAGTTGGATGCTTGACTCTGGTTCTAGTGCTCACTTGTGTACTTCTATGTAGGGTCTTGAGGATAGCAGGAGACTGAGGGATGGTGAGATGATCCAATACATCAAAAATAGTGCAAGAGTTGCTGCTGTAACCGTGGGAATCTATCCTCTCAATTACCATCAAGATTAGACTTAGTACTTAGAGACTATTTTTATGTACCTGCAGCAAGCAGAAATTTAATTTCTATTTCATGTTTAGCACAGGAAGGCTATGTAATTAGTTTTTTTAAGGACCATTATAATATTCTTTATGAAAGAAATAAAATTACAAGTGATTTTCTTATAAATGGTCTCTATCAGTTAGATATTGATGTTTCTATTTTTAATATTGAGCAAAACGTGAATGCCATAGGATCAAAAAGACTTAGGGATAGTCTAAATGATGGATATCTTTGGCATCTTAGGCTAGGTCATATAGCTAAAGATAAGATAAACAAATTAGAGAAATTCGGATTATTGAGTCTATTGACTTTCAAGTCATATCTGATTTATGAATCATATCTTCATGGCAAAATGACCAAGCTCTCTTTTGTAGGACATGGGGAAAGGGCTATAGACCTACTTGCCCTAGTACATACTAATGTATGTAGCCCATTTGATGTCTAAAGATCTGGTGCTTATTGACTAATAAAATTATCATTCATAATATGATAATTTGATCGTATCTTTCTAATGGTGGTCAGGTTGGCTGGCCAAAGTTGGGCCTAAATATTTATTAATCTGATGTACCAAATATGATCATGTTAATGGTTGAACCAAACTGGATCTTTTTAGTAGAGGACAAAGCCTACTGATTAGATTTCTAGGGCAAAAATTAAATTACTAAAAATTATTTAGTGAAATAATTGATTATAAACCTACCCATAGGTACACATGGGTTGACCAACTAAAGTTGGACTCATGTGTAGTCTATGTGCATTCTAATATCCACTAAGAAATTAGGGGTAATTCCTCAAATTGAAGGTAGAGGCTACTGATTCAAACAAAATAGTAGGAGAATCTTTAGACTAAAGTCCAAGTCTTTAAAGTAAATAATTCATATACTAATTAGGTCTATGGTTTTTCTTTGGTGAAGAAATGGCTACCACCTTGTCGCTCCAATCATTGTTAGACAATGACAAATTCATGGGATCCAACATCGATAGCTAGTATCAAAAGTTGAAGATCGTCCTAGAGCACGAGCGGATCTTGTATGTATTAACTGATCTAACACCTAAGAAGCCTGCTCCGAATGCTAAAGGAGTAGTCTGAGACACTTACTAGAAGTGGCTCAATGATCGCACCACCATTCGGTGTATTATGCTAGCAGCAATGAATGATGGGTTTAGCCATAAGTTTGAAAATGCCCAACCCGAGGAGATGCTTCAAATGTTGAACGACTCCTTTAGCATGCCTGATGATGTTGAAAGGCACAAAACTAGTTATGCCATTTTCAATGCTCATATGAGGAATGAGGCGTCAGTCATTGATCATGTATTCTACATGATCGAGATGATTAAATAACTGAGTAAGCTGGATTTCTCCCTGCATGAGTAGCTCGGAAAGGATGTGATCCTGAATTCTTTGCCCAAGTCCTTCCTTTTCTTACTCATTTCAGAATGATAAAGCCTGCAGTGAACTACCATGGGTTATTGGGGTTGCTGTAGAACTTTGAGAAAGATCACCAGCTCCAAAAAGAGTTGGTGAACATAGTGGAAGGATCTTCTTCTTGTCAACCCTTTAAGAAAGGAAAAAAGAACAAGAAGAAGAACAATAAGAAGATCCAGCCGCATGCAGGGACATCTGCACAAGATTAGACCAAGAAGCACAAGCCTGACTAGGGCCACGTGGAGTACTTTTTTTATAAGAAGCTGGGGCATTAGAGGAGGAACTGTCCTCAATACATTACTTTCCTAGATCCGAACAGGCCGAGGAGGAAACAAGTAGTTGCTGGGTAAGGTAATTATATGATAACACCTTGCAACTTCTCAATTTGTGATACTACTGCCTAGGTATTAGATACCGAAAGCCCTTATCACATTTGTAATTCGATGCAGGGTTTTCAGGTTAGTAGGAGATTTCATGAAGACAAAAGATTCCTAAACGTTGGAGATGGAAGACAAGTTCTAGTTCTAGCTTTAGGAATCATGAATCTTGTAATCAATTCTCATAGAGTTATTATTAGTGATTGTCATTTTTGTCCAAGTTTTTTATTGAATGTGATTTCTATAGGCCTTTTGGTCAAGAACAGTTATCAGTTTTCAATAAAAGAAAATTTTTGTAATATCATTTTAAATGGTGTTATAGTTTGTGTTGGACAATTGAATAATAGAATTTATCTATTATCATAGTCTATTAATGTTGTCTAGTTCTCTAGTAAATGCCCTAGATTTGACAATGTGTCAGATGTCTACCTTTGTCACTATAGGCTAGGTCATATTAACAAGGATAGAATAAATAGGTTGGCTCAAGAAGGAATTCTTGGGTCAGTGATTGTGAATCACTTCCGTCCTGTGAGTCCTATCTTCTTAGAAAAATGATCAAGTCATCTTTTATTAGAAAGGGTGAACGAGCCAATGAACTCCTGGGTCTAGTACATACTGGTGTATGTGGACCCATTAGCACAAGTGCTAGAAATGGATATTTCTACTTCATAACCTTCATAGATGATCTATCGAGGTATGGATATGTCTATTTAATGAAGCATAAGTTAGAGTCATTTAAAATATTCAAACTGTTAGATATGTGTGCCCTAAAGCTAGATTGGCTGACACTTGTAATACACTTCTAAGGAAAAAATTATAATTTTGACTATAAATAATAAAATGAGTTATTTTCTATCATAGTGTGTATTTGAAAGCGTCTATAATACATCTCTTGAGTTAATGGTAATGATAGTTCATATTTTCAAGAGTTGAAAATTTAAGACATGAATTTTCATTATTAACTCATAAAATGCTCCCGATCATAAGATCATCATTAGGATGGTGATTGATCCAAAAGGTTGGTGTACGATCACTTCTTTAGGATAGATGAGTCTTAAGTCTATGGTATAGAGACACCGAAGCAAGAGTATAGGTACTCGTTAGAGAACGAGGGCACTGAGCATGACCATCTTGAGCAGTCATCAGGAAGTCTACCTTCTCGTTGATGATTGACTCGAAACTGCAGTAGTGTGTCTGGTTCTTTGACCTGAGGTGCATCGACAGTTCATCTTGAGGGTGTTATAGTTTGACTACACCATAACTCAGTCTCCTAGCCATTCGAAATCCTGAGGTGTACGTTGGCTATAGCATGTTCATTGTAGGAATTGAATTGCACCAATAGAGGATCTATCTACTTTGGTAGATGAGAAGCAGCCCTATGATGATTATAAGAATCAAGTCCATAAGTCCATGGCCATGGTAGAGTGAAATAATAGAAAGAGTTTCAATTATGGTTTTCACATTAGACTTGAATCGAATGATTAATTCATATGATGGATATTAGGGTTTGACGAGATCACCTTAACCATAATCCGATCGAGGCTCAAGATAGAAAAACTTAATCACATAGATAACTGCATTGAGAGGTTCGCTTTCAGTTCTGATGGGTTGCCATCATATGCTGCTAGGTGTCATTGGTGGATTTTGGGAGCAATTAGAATGATTTGGATGATCGATCATACTAGTTGTCTGAATTAGAAAAGTTCTGATCCATCGGAAGGTATTTCAATGATGTTGATGATAGAGATCTCGACATATTCCATTACCATACGAAATTGAATCTAACTAGGTCATACAAACAAGGGTTTGGATCTAGATATCATCAATTGGACTAACCAAATTCAATTGATTTGAATAAGATTCAATTAGGTTCAAGAAAATCATGCTAGCACATGATTGAGCCTAATGTTCTTCTTTAACAATCATTAAATCTTGTCTCAACTGAGCCAAATATGATTGGGCTCACTCAAGAACCTTTACTTGGTCTGACTAGAACTTGTCTAAGTCAGAAAAGGGTTGTCTTAATTTATCAGATAAATTTGAGATAATACCTACCATTTTCCGTCACCTGCTAAATCTTGTCTTTGGACTTTGGTCAAATGTTAACTTTTGATACTTAGACATCTGCCCATATGTCATGCACCCATAGGAGAGAACTTTGATCCTTGTCCCCCTACTAAAAGGTAAAGAGATAAAGGGTGCATGCCTAGGGAGACGTGCGCCCCATGTGGATAAGGATTGGAGTCCCATACAGATGGGACTCCAGTTGCTTCAGGGAATCAAACTTGATGGCACCAAAGAGTCTTGTTTGACCCAGTCTTGGCACCATCTAAGAAGGATTTTGAGGGATTCTAATCTGATTAGATTAGATGATGTCATTCCACTAATCAGATTTAGATCTAATTGCACGAAGGGCCATGATTGGTTGGGATGATGTGGCACTGCATGGCGCAGCAGGATCTATAAAACCCCTATTTGCACCTAGATTGAAAGAGCTTCTACCTTAGCTCATGCCACATAGCCCCTCTCCCTCCTTCTCTATGCCCCCTCTGGTCCTCTCTCTGCTCTCCATGCCCAAGAGGATTTGGGCACGAGTTAGGGGCTATGCAAGCAAGTGAAAGGCGATAGGAAAGGAAGAAGGCAGCACTACTGCAAGAGACAATGATTGATCTTCAAAAGCCATTTTGAAGACCTTCAAGATTATATCTAGATCTAATTTTTGGAGGATAGATTGAGAAGTAGAAGATCTCCAGATCCTATTTGGGTGGATACCGATAGAGGTCAGCTGCTTGCGTGGCTACATCTAGA
The DNA here is from genome assembly GCA_006176705.1 of Cocos nucifera. Taxonomy (NCBI): domain Eukaryota; kingdom Viridiplantae; phylum Streptophyta; class Magnoliopsida; order Arecales; family Arecaceae; genus Cocos; species Cocos nucifera. Next base: position 584,998 of record QRFJ01001277.1, read on the forward strand.
ACCTCAGGCAAACATTAGGATCATCATAGGGTAATAGGATTATCCATAACAAAGGTATAATTAAATTAGATTTAATTTAATTTTATTTTTTTTATCAAATCAACAATATTAGATTTGAAGAGTCTCAGATCTAATTAGGATCATAGAGAAAATTTTTTAAAATATCTCTCTTGATGCAATCAGATCTGAACGAACCTATATCGAAAAAATAAGATTTTACCCTTCATAAACTATTCCATAATGAGGTAGAAAAGCAAACTAGAAAGAGTATTAAAACTCTTCGATCTGATCAAGAGGGAGAGTACCTTTTCAGTGAATTTCTGACATATCTTGAGGAGAATGAAATTTTCTCCCAATAAACTCCACCTGGAACACCACAGCATAATGGTGTATCTGAAAGAAGGAATCGAACTCTGTTGGACATGGTTTGATTCATGATGGGGTTTGCCGATCTATCGATCTCCCTCTAGAGATATGCGCTCGAGTCAGCTTGTTATATTCTAAATAGAATTTCGAGTAAGTTTGTTTCTAAAATTTCATATGAGATGTGGACAAGGTGTAAGCCAGTACTCTCGCACCTTAGGATTTGTGGGTGTCCGACTTATGTCAAATATTTAGTAACGAACAAGCTTAGACATAGGTCTGACAAGTATAGCTTTATAGCGTACCCAAAGGAGACCAAAGGATATTATTTCTATCTTGCTGATGAGCAGAAAGTGTTTGTTAGCCTTAAAATAGTCTTTTTAGAAAAGAAGTTCCTTGGTGAAGGGACTAATGCCTCTAAGATCTAGCTTGAGGAAGTTCGATAGGTAGAAAAACTAACACAAGTAGCTAAACTAGAATTGGATTTGATTCGATCAGATCCGAAGCCTAGTGAACATACACCCTTAAGATGATCTGGTAGAGTACCATGTCAGCTAGATAGATACTATAATTTTTTGGTCTAGAATGATAATCCTATCGAACTCGATGAGAACAATGAGGATCTGATCACCTACATAGATGCAATGCAGAGATCCGACTCTGAAAAATGGCATGAGGCCATGAGATCTAAAATAGAGTCCATGAAGGTCAATGATGTATGGACATTGGTTGATCCACTCGAAGGGATAAAACCTATAGGATGTAAGTGGGTCTTCAAGAAAACAAGAGCTGTAGACAGGAAGGTGGAGACCTATAAAGTCCATCTAGTTGCTAAGGGATATCATCAACATTATGGTACAGACTATGATGAGACATTCTTTTTTATGGCAATGCTCAAGTCCATTCAGATCATGCTTGTGATAGCTGCGCATCTGGACTATGAAATTTGATAAATGAATGTGAAAACAACTTTCCTAAATGCAGAGCTGGCTGAAGAGGTGTATATGATATAACCTAAAGGTTTCACATCCACAGATGAGTCTAAGGTGTGCAAGCTTTAAAAGTCCATTTATGAACTAAAGTAGGCATCTTGGAGTTGGAACATATATTTTGATAGGATGATCAAGACTATGGTTTCGTTAGGAACGAAGAAGAGCCCTGCATATATAAGTGGGCTAATGATCCAATAGTTGTATTCCTACTATTATATATGGATTATATTCTCTTAATTGAGAATGATGTCTCTGCATTATAAGAAATAAAGATCTAGCTATCATCACAATTCTTCATGAAGGATCTGGGAGAAACTTCCTACATCCTAGGGATGAAGATCTATAGAGATAGATCTAAATGATTGCTTGAGTTGTCCCAGTCTACGTACATTGATACTATGCTGAAGAGGTTTAGCATGGAGAATTTCAAGAAGGATTATCTATCGATAAACCATGAAATTTCTCTTTCGAAGAGGGATTATCCGACAACACCTTAAGAGAGAGAGCATATGAGTAGAAATCCATATGCTTCGGTAGTGGGTTCAATTATGTACGATATGACATATACGCGATCAGATGTAGCATACTCACTAAGGGTAGTGAGTAGATACCAATCTTATCCAAAGGAGAACCACTGGAAGGTTATTAAAACCATCCTGAAGTATTTGAGAAATACTAAGAACTAGTGGCTTGTTTATGGTGAGTCAAACTTGAGACTGGTGGGATTTACAAACTCTAGTTTTTAGTCTAATCACAATGACAACAAGAGTGTGTCAAGATATGTGTTTATCCTTAATGATGGTGTTATATGCTGGAAAAGTTCCAAGCAGCACACCATGGCCAATTCAGTGTGCGAGGTGGAATATGTTGTTGCATCAGATGGTGTCAAAGAAGTAGTGTGGCTGAAGAAGTTAATCACCGAGCTCGTAGTAGCACTCTCCCTCAATGGTTCAGTTCTACTCTTCTACGACGGCTCTGAAGCCATTGCTCAGGTAAAGGAATCAAAGGCACACCAGCGAACGAAGCATATTCTCCATCGCTTTCACCTTGCTCGGAAGATCGTGGATCGAGGTGATGGAAGGAGAACTTGGCCAATCCATTCACTAAAGCCATTGTGGTGAAGGAGTTCGACGACTTCAAGTCGAAGATGGGTATACGATACTACGTCGATTGACTTTAGACCAAGTGGAAGATTATTAGAAATAGTGTCCCAAAGCCAATCATCAGCCTATTACTGATTGAGCTATTTTATGTAATTGTTTATGAATTATTAATTGAATAAAAATTATTTTAGCTTTTTCATCATAAATCTTTCATCTTCTAATGAACTTCTGTCTGTTGTGATGAAGTTCTTAGAACTATTTAGAATCGATAAAGAAGAATTTATCGTTGAGTCCTTCAATATGTTTGTGACCAAATGATATATTGTTATCAAGAATGACAACGTTTATCGAGTATAGATCGTTGTGTGCTATATAGGTTAATTATCCTCTTAACCAAGGAGTGTGGAGACACTGGTATGGCATGCAAGTGAGATATAGAGGTACATCTACATTGAACGTGATCAACTCCAGTGCTTTTCTACTGTCGAGAATTGCTCTGATGGAATATGGGTATAAGTATACCTCCGACCTGAGATCACCATGGTGACTTCCAAGCAACTCACTATGCTTTGGTGCTGGACTATCTGAATTTCTAATTCAGTGATAGAATATTTCTAGATACAGTAAAATACTTAAGGAGTCAATGCGTGAGTCAAGATGGAATTGACTACTCCTACACTTAGGAGCTGTGTTCAATAGTATTTCAATTTAGAAAAGCCTTGACCTAGGTAGTCCAAGTAAGGGGTCACATGATTAATTGCTTTGAGACATGATTTGGATGTATCTTCTAGGATTGATAGTTAAACCCGAAGTCATCCTATGCACAGAGGTCAAAGGGATGAATTATGTGCTAACCATATTCATGTAGGTTTTGAATATTGCGATTGCACTATTTGATCTATCCGAATGTTGGGTACCATTGCTAGATGGTCACCTCGATTAGTATAGAAAATTGGTTCTATGCTACCGGCTTAGGTTCGAACCTACGGGGTCATATATACTAGAGGTTCCTATCCAATCTAATGGTTGATCAAAAAAAGTTTAATTAGTAATTTGATCATTAATTAACTCAATTTGATTAAGTGATTATTTTTGGATCAAGACCAATTGAATTGGATTTATTTGGATTTGACCCGATTAGGTTATAAGATGATCTAATCGTTAAGAAGGTTTAATCCTTGATTTGATCAAGGGTTTGGCTTGATTAATTTTTGATTTGATTAGAATTTAACTAAGCCTAATTAAGTCTAAATAAGTTGGATTTAATCTGGTCTAATTGGGTCTAACTAATTTGGATTGGATTGGTTTGATTTGAGGACAAACAATGAGACTAGTTTGACTAGTCTTCTCATGTGCCACGTCACCCTTTGATTTACACCATCCTTTCTCCACGAGAAAGATGTTTCTCATAAGATTTTTTATGCAAAGGAGGGTGTGCATTTTCCTTTGAGATTGATTTGATCTGGTTACTAATTGAATTCGAATAGGATTTGAATTTGAATGGATAACCACTTAATCTAAACCAACCCCTCATGCCTCCCATGTTTTGTGTGCTTCTATAAAATGCTGGATTTTATGGACATGCAAAATGAGAGAAAGAGTGACCAAAAGGAAGATTAGAAAAGGAGTTTCTGATCTTGTGTGTGAGCTCTTCTACATGAGAAAAAAAATCAAAAAGGAAAGAGAGTTCTAGGCGCAAGGATTTTGGCTGAGAGCATACCCTAGAATCTATCTAGGGTTTGGGATTTAGATCTATGAATTACGAGGGTTGTGACTTCATAGATCCAGGCGAAGAACCTCCTTAACTTCTCATCTACATTTATTGGGATCTGGAGCATCTGAAGACCCAGTGAAGAAGATCAAAAGAAGTTTGATCTAAATCAACCATTGAAAGTTTCTATAGAGCTAGCAGTTAGGAGGAACTGATCGGGATCAAGGCCTTGTGTGGATTACCCATGGAGGCTAGATGTGTGTGTGGCTGCATCATGGTATTCAGATCTACATAGAGGAGATCATATTACAACATTCTTCTACCCGCAGAAAGGTAACATGTTCTAAACATGTAGAGCAGTAAAATAGTTTTACTATTGATTCTATTTTTATTTTCAAATATGCAAGCATATATAATACATTAGATCCGGTAGCATGTAGGGTTTTTAGTTTAGATCTATTTCTTTTCATTGTTAATATGATATATAATATTATCTACTATGCATTTATTGACAAAAGTTTTCGAAAGTAGAGCTAGAAACTCTACGCGCTCCCTTCAGCTCCAACTTAAGAGGAGAAGTTAGAAAGCAGCTCGTTGCCTTCTTGTGGAGGAATGCCGATGTGTTTGCCTAGGTACCTACAGATATGCCAAGAATTAATGCTGAAGTAATGGAACATCGCCTGGGCATGAATCTCAAACATTGACCGGTGAAACAAAAGAAGCACAGCTTCGCACCAGAGCGGCAGAGGGCCATCACGGATGAGGTCGACAAGCTCCTCAAAGCCTAGTTCATCTGAAAGATATCCTACCCAAACTGGATCATTAACGTGGTTCTCATCAAGAAGGCGAATGGCAAGTAAAGGATGTGCATAGACTTTACAGATTTGAACAAGGCCTGCCCAAAAGACAGCTACCCCCTGCCTAAAATTAATCAACTGGTGGATATGACTTCAAGCCACGAGCTTCTCACCTTCATAAATGCCTTCTTCAGCTACAACCAAATATGGATGGTATCAAAAGATAAGGAGAAAACTTCTTTTATTACTGATCATGGTCTTTATTATTATAGGGTTATGCCCTTTAGGCTCAAAAATGCAAGTTTGACCTATCAGCACCTGGTGAATAAAATCTTCAAAGGATAGATTGGCCACAATATGGAGAACTATGTGGATAACATGCTTGTTAAAAGTCGATTTTCAATAAGTCATATTGCTGACCTGAAAGAAACCTTCAACACTCTCTGAAAGTATAAGATGAAGCTGAATCCAATCAAATATGCTGTTAGAGTGACCTCAGAGAAGTTCTTGAAATTTATGGTATCAAGTCGTGGCATCAAAGCGAATCCTAAGAAGATCGAAGCCATCCAAAAAATGACTACACCAAAAATAATAAAAGAGATTCAATGTTTGATGGGAAAAGTTGCAACCCTAAATTGCTTCATCTCAAGGTCGACTGAGCATTGCATGCCCTTCTTCCAAGTGCTCAAGCAGTCCAAGAACTTGTACTAGACCCCTGAATGCCAACAGGCTTTTGAAGAACTAAAAAAATATCTCAGCTCACCTCCTCTTCTTGCCAAACCTGAATCTGGTGAAGAATTATTTTTGTATTTGGTAGTGTCTCCTATAGCTATTGGGGCTGTCCTAATCAGAAAAAAGGCAAAAATTCAGAAGCCGATCTACTACATAAGCCAAGTTTTGAGGAATGCAGAAATAAGGTATACAAAATTGGAAAAGCTAACCTATGCTTTATTGATTGCAGCTAGGAAGCTCCAACCTTACTTTCAAGTACATAAAGTCACACTTTTCATGGATCAACCTATCAAGGCTGTTCTTCATTGACCCGATACTTCTGCGAGAATTGCAAAATGGACAATTGAGCTCATCGAGTTCGATATCAATTTTCAACCTCGACCATCCATTAAAACTTAGATACTGCTGACTTCATAGTAGAATACACCATCCCGAATCCAGCCAAACCTGAGCAACAAGAAGTTTGTACTTCCAGTTTGTAGCCAAACTTCCCTAAAGAAAGAGTACATCTCCCTGAGGACTTCTGGGCTCTATATGCTGATGGTTCATCCAATGCCTTAAGGGTGGGCATAGGCTTGATTTTAATCAATTTAAAAGGAATCATTGCCAAATATGTGGTGCCCTTCGAGTTTTCCACGATGAATAATGGAGCAAAATATGAAGCTCTAATTGTGAGATTAAGAATAGCTAAAGCATTAGAAGTAGAATAAGTGAAAGTCTACAGTGACTCACAATTGGTAGTGGGGCAAGTCAATGGAACTTATGAAGCCTGGAAAGAAAGTATGAAAAAGTATTTGGACAAGATGAAGAGTTTGATCTCAGCCTTCAGTAGCTTCAACATTCAATAGATCCCAAAAATAGAAAATACTAGGACTGACCTTCTCTCCAAATTAGTTACTTTGGCTCCAAGTGAATTGCCAAAAGAGGTCTTCTTCAAAGTTTTGCAACACCTAAGTTCAGAGGAATCCCAAATAGTAATGCAAGTCAACTATGAGCCCAACTAGATCAACCCACTCATTTTATATCTCAAAGATGGTATTCTTCCTAGAGATCCTAAAAAAGCTTGAAAATTGAGAAATCAAGCCTCCCACTATGTTTTATATGAGAATAAGTTGTACAAGAGGTCGTATTCCTTGCCACTTGTCAAATGTCTCCGACCTTCTGAAGTTGATTATGCATTGAAGAAAGTTCATGAAGAAATATATTAAAATCATCTCGGAGCCAGACCTCTATCCTACAAACTATATTGACAAGGATATTATTGGCCGACTATGCAATAGGATGCCACAAACTATATGAAAAGATGTGATCGATGTCAGAGAAATACCAACATTCAGAGACAGTGGTGCAGACACCAAAGCCCACAAAAGTCGGCAACATAATTTAGATTCAATTTGGATTGAAGAAATCATATCAGAATAACTCTACTTTAGTTATTTTGTTCTAGTCCTTTTGATTTAATCAATTAGTTCTTTTGATGCATTTAGTTTTGGGTCCATAGGACCATACTTGAGTTTATTTTGGATTGAGCCTTATTTGGAAAGAGACCATCACAAAGAAGCAAGCTTGGTCCACGTCATCTTTAGAGCCACTACCCTCCGCACGCCCAGGGAGGAAATACATATGCCAGCATATGCCATGCCCAAGGATCCTCATGCCAAGTTGTGCCAGGCATCAAGTGCCAATATGGAGTTCCATTTCTTCCCTAGGATTCCTTAAGAGTTCTTGTTTCTTATTTCGTTAAAAGGCTGATTTCTTCACTATGGTTCCATAAAAGATAGATATGATATATTATTGTATTTGAAAACCATACATAATGTTTTACTTTTTGTTGAGAAGGTTGATTTTTTTTGTAAAGAAAATAGGATTCCTAAAGAAATAGGACCCCTAGGATCCTATATAAACCCATGTATCTTTCATGAATGACACAGTGAATGAATAAATCAATTTACAATTTTCACAAACACTTGTATTGGTTGCTCCAAGAGAGAGAGAGGGTGTGAGACCCAAAATCACCCCATGAGGGGAGGGTGTGAGGCCCACCTTTTTCTATCTCTTTAATCTTCATTTTCTTGAGATTCAGTATTCCTACGATCCTGATTCGTCTTCACCATCTATCTACATAAGCCTATTCCACCAAAAGAAGATCTATCTCCTCTAAGATTTTTATCTATCATATAGAGAGAGAAAGAGTGATCTATTATTCTACAGATCAAATGTTGATAAGGACCTTCGTTCCTTCTCAACTGATCTTTGATTTTTTTACTTATTTTTTTTTTAGATTTGATGTTGGTAAAGACCCAGTTCTTTATCGATAGATCTGCTTGGTTAAAAGATTAAGAGCCCTAATCACGATAGTTTCTTAACTACCATGATCTAGATTCTTCTTATCTTTTTTTGGATTTCTTGCGGGCTTAATTTTTTGCTATCCTTCATTCCATTTATATTTTTCTTTTTGCAATTATTCATGAGCATGTTTAATTTTTGCTATCTGTCTATTTATTTTATTATTACTAGTTATTTACTGATCTCTAAAATGGCATTCATCAGCATCATTTAGATTGATTGTGCTTTGGTCCCATGTCAATCAATCACGCCTCCTGAGTAGAGTATTGGCAACTATACTATCTATCCTGAAAATAATGTGCCATGATCGAATGTGATTTGTTGTTGACGAATGGAAGGAAACTTTGTGTTTTCTTTTCTTTTCTTTTTTTAGGCTGTCCCGCATCAATTTGGTATCAAAGCCAGATTGGTTAGGGCTTTAGTTTAAATTCTGTAATTTAAAGTTCCTGCAAGTTAAATTTTCATAATTTAAATTTCGTAATTTACTTTCCAGTATTTTTTTTTCTTTTTACTGCATCTTATTCCTACATCCTGGACTTGCATGACTACTAGATCAGGTATCCAGTACCAACATCCTACTTTCTCATCCAATACCAACATAGATCCCAATACAGCAGCCATCATTAATGCCCTGACTAAGAAGTTTGATGATATGAAAGATTTTATGAAAACCATGAGTGAAAGAATAACAGTACTAGAAGAAGCTAGGCAAAGACAATCTGAACCTGAGTCTCCCCAACTACCTATAGGATAGAGAAAAAGAAACCTCGACCAAGATTGACCTATAGTAGCATGCCCCCATCATAACCAATTCGATCAGGATGAGCATGTCCTTAGGAATGTAAAGATTGAAGCCCCAAGTTTTGATGGTTGTCTAGATCTGAGAGAGTACCTAGATTGGGAATTGGGCATGGACCACTATTTTGGATGGTACGAAATGTCTGAAGCAAGAAGAGTTAGGTTTGCTAGAATGAAGTTGGTTAGGTAAGCCCGACTTTATTGAAAAAGTGTTGAACATCTTCTCAACTAGAGAAGACAAGATCTGATAGAAACCTAGGATGAAATGAAGGAGAAACTTAGAGAAAAATACCTCCCCACCTCCTACCAACAAAGACTTTTAGATCAGTGGTAGAGACTTACTCAAGAAAATAGATCGATCACAGAGTACATCACGAGATTTGATGAGTACCTCATAAGATGTGGAGTAACTGAAAATAGGATTGTTACCTTGTCTAGATTTAGAGTTGGATTACGAGAATATATCCAGCGTGAGCTCTTTTTGCGAGAGGTAACCACGTTAGAACAAGCTTATCAACTTATCCTTGACTTTGAGAGATTTTCTAAGTATTCGACCATCCGTTGTCTTGAACCTTGCCGAGTAACCCCTTCTGGATCGAGACCCAATACTACCCAGACTTCTAGTAATGGACCTCCACTTACAAATCCTATTATGAGAAAAGAAGATAAAGAAAAAAGAGTTGTAGGAGAGTTATCTAAGGGAAGTAGTTCTCGATCCCACTGCTTCAAATGCCAAGGTTACGGTCATTTTGCTGCACAATGTCCTAATCGATCATTATTTATGGAAGAATTAGAAGAGAAAACTCTAAAAAATATTGAGGAGGAAGTTTATGAAGCTGATCCAGACTTAGCCAAGTAGTTTGAGAGTACTGAGGAAATCCTAAGTTTTTTTGCACCGGAGTCAGACCTTAGGCTTGGAGTCGTTAGGTACGTTCTAACACAAACTAAGGAGAGTGAAGACTAACGTAGGACTTCTATTTTCCATACCTTCTTAAAATTTAGTGATAAAATTTATAAGATGATCATTGATAGCGGTAGTTGTATCAATGCCATCTCCACTGATACGGTTAAGCGATTAGGATTAGCTGCTGTAGATCATCCCAGTCCATACCGTGTGTCTTGGATAGATTCCTCCTTTATTTCCATCAAACTTAGATGCCGTGTTCCCATCCAGCTCCATTCTTGTCAGGATCATGTTTGGTGCGATGTCTTATCCATGGAAGTCAGAAGTATCATATTAGGTCGGCCTTGGCTGTTTGATAATAATGTTATGATTTATGGCCAAACCAACTCCTGTAGTTTCACTCATAAGGGTAAGAAGATCAGATCAATCCTTCCCCATCTAAGGCTACCAATACAAAGATAGACAATGGACCAAAAGGAAACATCAAAAAGAAAAGCCTCCATCTGATAGGTGCTAAGAAATTAGAGATGACCGTGAGTAAAGGATCATCAATTTGGATGATTGCTATGAGAGAAGTTCGTGAGGACCCTAAGATGGATCATCCAAAGGAAGTAGTTCATGGATATCAATTCAAAAAATCAATAGACCTTATCCCACTACCCATGCATGCTAGAATTTTCGAATCTGCAGAGTCATTTATACAGCATGTCAAGAGTTTACATAAAGAGATCAGCAAAAAAATTAGTATTAGTAATAAAGTTTATAAACAGAATGTAGATTCTCATCGGCGTGCCCAAGAGTTTGCAGAAGGAGACTATGTGATGGTTCGAATGAGGCCTAAACGATTCCCATTGGGAACCGTCAAAAAGTTACATGCACGAGGAGCAGGTCCATTTAAGATTTTAAAGAAGATCGGACCAAATGTGTATGTTGTGGACTTACCTCCTGATTTTGGGATTAGCTTTACTTTTAATATTGTAGATCTCATCGCCTATAAAGAGCCAACTTGGATACCTAGTGAGCCATTTGAGCCTGAACAAACCTTTGAGAGAGAGCCTATTCCTGAATATCCACCGGCCAAAATGTCAAAGAATGATCAGATTGAGAGAATTTTGGATGAGCAGATCATCTCCACCCAAAGTCGAGGCTATCAGCGATACTTAGTTAGATGGCAAGGTCGACCAGAGTCTGAGGATACCTGGATCACTCAAGAAGAACTGCAGCATATTGATCCCAATTTGCTTGAGCGTCACCAGAGCAAAATCGACCCCCACTTGATAGGGTCTAGTTCTCCCCATCCCGAGAGAATTGGTGCAGACACCAGAGCCAACAGAAGTCGACAACATAATTTAGATTCAATTTGGATTGAAGAAGCCATATCATAATAACTCTACTTCAGTTATTTTGTTCTAGTCCTTTTGATTTAATCAATTAGTTCTTTTGATGCATTTAGTTTTGGGTCCATAGGACCATACGTGGGTTTATTTTGGATTGAGCCTTATTTGGAAAGAGGCCATCATAAAGAAGCAAGCTTGGTCCACGTCATCTTTGGAGCCACCACCCTCCATATGCCCAAGGAGGAAATACACATGCCAGCATGTGCCATGCCCAAGGATCCTCATGCCAAGTTGTGCCAGGCATCAAGCGCCCACATGGAGTTCCTTTTCTTCCCTAGGATTCCTTAAGAGTTCTTGATTTCTTACTTATTTTGTTAAAAGGCTGATTTCTTCCCTATGGTTCCATAAAAGATTGATATGATATATTATTGTATTTAGAAATCATACATAATGTTTTACTTTTTTATTGGGAGGGTTGATTTTTTCTTGTAAAGAAAATAGGATTCCTAAAGAAATAGGACCCTTAGGATCCTATATAAATCCATGTATCTTTCATGAATGAGACAATGAATGAATGAATCAATTTACAATTCGCACAAACACTTGTGTTGGTCGCTTTGAGAGGGAGATGGTGTGGGACCCAAAATCACCCCACGAGGGGAGGGTGTAAGGCCCACCTTTTTCTATCTCTTTAATCTTCATTTTCTTGTGATTCAGTGTTCCTACGACCCTGATTCGTCTTCACCATCTACCTACATAAGGCTATTCCACCAAAAGATGATCTATCTCCTCCAAGATTTTTATCTATCATATAGAGAGAGAAAGAGTGATCTATTATTCTACAGATCAAACATTGATAAGGACCTTCATTTCTTCTCAACTGATCTTTGATTTTTTTACTTATTTTTTTTTTAGATCTGATGTTGGTAAAGACCCAATTCTTTATCAATAGATCTGCTTAGTTAAAAGATTAAGAGCCCTAATCAGGGTAGTTTCTTAACTACCATGATCCGAATTCTTTTATCTTTTTTTGGATTTCTTACGGGCTTAATTTCTTGCTATCCTTCATTCCATTTATATTTTTTTTTTTACAATTATTTATGAGCATGTTTAATTTCTGCTATCTATCTATTTACTTTATTATTGCTAGTTATTTACTGATCTCTAAAATGGCATTCATCAGCATCATTTAGATTGATTGTGCTTTAGTCCCATGTCAATCAGTCACTCCTCCTGAGCAGAGTATAGGCAACTATATTATCTATCCTGAGAATAATATGCCACGATCAGACGTGATTTGTTGTTAACAAATGGAAGGAAGCTTTGTGTTTTCTTTTCTTTTCTTTCTTTAGGTTGTCCCGCATCAGACAGCTAGCCTCATAGCTCACACCTCTAAGCATCCCATGGCCATTTGCATATTGGAGAATAGATATACTCAAGCCCTTTTCTATAGCATCTGGATGGTGAAAATTTCTTTTGGTGGCAGTGGACTACTTTACCAAATACGTTAAGGCCTAACTCCTAGCAAACATTACTGAAGCTAAAGTATAGGACTTCGTCTGAAAGTTGATAGTTTATAGGTTTGGCCTACCTCAGACTTTAATCATCAATAATGGCCGTCAGTTTGTAGGAGCAAAATTTGCTAAATTTTATGAAGACCTGAATATCTCCTATCATCTTACATCTATAACTCACCCTCAAGCAAATGATGAAGTCGAAGTAACTAGTAGGACTCTGTTACAAAAGATAAAAGCAAGGCTTGAAAGAGCAAAAAAAATATGGATAAATGAACTCTATCACGTACTCTGGGCTTATAGAACCATTCAAAGTTTACCAATTGGGGAGACTCCATTTGATTTAGTTTTTGAAATAGAAGCAGGAATCCCAGTTGAACTCAAACTTTCTTCGACATGAGTCGAAGCCTTCAATGAATAGAATAACTTACAGGATCTCAAGACAAATCTCGACTTATTAGAGGAGAAGTGAGAGAATGCTTAAATCAGGATGGCAGCTTACAAGCAAAAGGTAGCCCACTACTACTACAATTCTAAAGTCAAGAGCAAAATATTTAGAGTGGAAGATTTGGTGCTTCGATAAGTGGATATTTTATAACCATAAAATTAAGAAAAGCTCACCTCAAATTGAGAAGGCCCTTACGAGGTCATGGAAATCATCCGATCATGCGATAACAGGAAATTATGCAGCTAAACTTCATTCTCAAATGAAATGAAGGCCTCTGATTATTTAAGACAGGAGGTTAACCTTATCGTAGCAAGCGTGAATGCCTCCAAATATTTAAGATAGGAGGTTAACCTCATCATGGTAAGGGATGACCATCGATTATTTAAGACAGGAGAAAAAGAGGAGAAGCCATTTCAATGGCCCTTTTATGCCTCGACAACCTTATTAGAAATAGGAGAATCTCATCCCAACAAGTATAAAAGCCAACTATGTTAGGAATAGGAGGAGGATCTCATCCTGACATGAATAAAGATCTTTACGAGGGAAAGAAAACCTTCGATTATTTAAGATAGGAGAACAACCTCATCCTAACATGGATAAAGACCCTCATGAAGCATATGAAGGATGCAGTTTCTAAACTGGGAGAAACATAACCTTCAAACCAAATTCAAAGGCCCTAGTTCACAAATAGGGGGACAAACCTATAAAGTGACAAATGAAGAATACTATTGTGAAACAACATTACCTTTAATAACGGCACAAGAATAAGAAACTTAACAAACATTCAATTGGGACAAGGCGATGAAGCAAAAGAGTATTATTTCATTGAAATGAAGATCATTACAAATGGAGGTCTTTAGGATCGGTTACAAAAAAAATAAATAAATAAACAACCAAGTTCTACTCAGAGTCAAATTTCAAGCTACTGGCCCTAGCTAACACAAGGGAGTGCTTCAGATCTTCTATCTTCTCTTCAAGATCTCACCTCGCTGCCAAGCTCTCTCCAAGTAATTTTGAGATCTCCAAAGGTTATCTTCTACTTTCCTTAGCCTCTTTCTCAGGACTATAGATTCGTCCTTGGCATCCTTCACCATATTCTCATCATAAGTTGTCTGGATTTTGAGTTGAAGGAGTTTGGCCTTACACTTTTCATAATTTTCCAAAAGATCTCCAAGGGTTCTCTTCAAAGAGGTGACTTCCTCTGGATCCCCTCTTGGACTAGCCTGGCGCCAACTGCTTTTGAAGCTGCATCACCTTAATGTTTGCCATCTTGAGCTTCTTTTTATAATCATCGATCTGCTCACACTAACTAATCCGGTAGGAATTATATGCCCTTTCAGCATCATGTAGCTACTTTTTAAGGTCAAAGAACATCTTTGACCAATCCAAGCTGAATTCTATTTGACTCTGAACCCAGGCCGAACCTCTCTCCAATTGGTTGATTTTTTCCCTCGCTTCATAGAGTTTGGCCTCAAGAGAACAAACCTTGGCCATCAAGGTTTAGGATTTCTCACTAGCACACTTCCTGATTTCTTCAAGCTCTTCATTCAAATGGTTCTTCTTGGTAGTGTATTCTCTGAAGAATTGCTTGAAGGATATGCGGAGGTGATTAATTTCAACGACAGCCTCAGCATAATTCTTCTTTGATTTTTGAAGCTTATTTTCAACCTTCCTTAATTACTTTTTAGTCTGATGAACTTCCTTCCTCAGACTCATGATGTGGGCCTTCAAGGGGATACCCTGAGGTAGAGGTTGAACTTCAACTAGAGATTGCATTTAATGCATAAAAGCACCATAACATGGAGGTATAGCAAAGCAAAAGAAATTTACTTTCATTAATCAAAATGTTTTAAGTATAGAAAAAAGTAAAAGAAAAAAAAAAAGTACAACTATCAAAAGCCTCCAACCTCTGGAGGAGGAGCAGTGAACGAGCTCGGCATGGCTTCGACGGTCTTGGGTTCTCAAGTCGGCTTAGAAGTCGCACCAGGAGGCTAGATGGATGGAAGATCGATAGCAGCAATGGAAGGTCTAGTTTCATCATCAAAGGACTCCCCTCCTAGAAAGCTGATAGAAATGCGATGTTGTCATTAAGACACCGTGTTTATCAGTTTAATCTAATTGCTTAAAATAATTAAAAATACGTAGATAGTAGTGAGTCGGGTCGAATCCACAGAAAAGATAGTATTTTTAGATTTGAAATCTTTGATTTTTGAAAAGAAAAAAAAAAGAAAAGAGTTTTGAAATCAAAAGTAAAGTCAGAAAATAAAAGACGAAAATTAAAAGGTATAGAAATTTAAACTTGGAACTAAGATCTACTAGTTAGATCTTAGCATCTACTTACAATAAAATAAAAAGTAATAATTAAAATATAAAAATTAAATTGCAATAAAAATAAAGAGCATGAAATTAAAGAGCATAAAAATAAATATTACATTAAAAAGTTCATAATTTAAATACATAAAATAAAAAGAAAATAAAATATGTTGATCTCTGATCTTAAATCGGTATTGGTGGAAAGATGGTGTAGAAGCCCTACTCTTCTTCTCGACACCAATTGCTTTAAAGCAGCCATTAACCCATAGCCTGGCTTCACCCTGTACCAAAGCTTCACCTTGATCGGAGATGTTGATTTCTAAAGGCCTGTATCCTTTTTATAGAGCTAGGGAGGCTAGATATTTTTTCTGGTGGTAATGTGGGACTAAGGGGTGTTTTAATCATAAAAATAGGTAGAAATCCGAGTGAAATTTGGATTAAAATAGCCCCTATTGAGTTCTTTTAATTCTGGCCGTTAGATGGTGATCCGATGCTACCAAAAATATCAAAAATGGAGGTGTAATGGCCTAGATCAAGTCGGATTAATTTCTGACCGTTGGATCATGCTTGATGGAGGAATTTAGGCCATTGATCACGCGCCTGAGAGTTTGATCACCGTCGGGAGCCTTTTGGACCATCGGATGGAAGCTGGAATCAAGCGCTACCATCCGATGGTGATCCAGGTGAAATTAGCAACCAAAAAAAATGCTGACCGTCCGATCTTGACTGCAAACAACCACCACTGCATGATCGCACGTTTACTATTCCCATGGACCGCATGGACCGGCTACATCGTGCACCGCAACCAATCAACGCCTTTTATTGATAGATGAAAAGACCAGAATGCCCTATGAGCCATGATGAATTTTTTGTAAACCCTTTAAGGATCTAGGTCCACCACGTGGCAAGCTCTGATTCGTGTTATCTACTGAGCTGGGGGTCCATACTGTGCTGTAGACCGGCTGATGGCTTCTAAGCTTGAGTCGGCTAGCATAGATGGCTTGGCGTGCTGGCTTGGTCGGCTTGGCTCGGCATGTTTGGACATGCCGGCTGCTGCGGCATGGCGGCTTGAGCCATTTGAGCCATATGTTATTTTTTATTTAAATTTTTTATTTTATTTCTTTAGAAATTCATATCTTTTTCGTTTTAGCTCCATTTTGCTCCAAACTTATTTTGTTACAATCAAAAAAATGAGCTCTTTCTATTGATTATAAAATTTTATTTTCTAATTTTTATTATTTTTTAATTAATTTTTTAATTAATAAAAATATAAATTTCTTAAAAATTATATATAAATTAATCATTAATTTTTAAAAATTAATATAAATTAATTAATAAATTAATACTTTTATTGGTGAATTTATGATGCTTATCACACCCCCCAACTTAAGCTTTGCTCTTCCTTGAGAAAAGAAAGAATTTAGTTTTAAATACCTTTTTAACTTTAGAGTTTTGAATTTTACCTAAGAAGTTTTCAAAATGGCCATTGATATTCAGTAGAGCTTAAGTGAGATATATCATTGGGGTATTAATACTTATCAATAGAAAAATTAAGTAAAGAGCATTAAATTTTTTTGAATTTTTTCTAAATTATCCCATCTTTATCTCTGATTTATCTAAACTTTCATGTAGATAAGTATATTGCTACTTTCATCCTTCATTTATTAATTTTTATTTTTATATTATCCACTTTTTGATGTGAATATCATTACTTACTTAAGCAACGGAATTCGATTACTTGGTGGAAATCAATGTATTTTTTTTTTTAGCATTGTACCACTATTGAGTGTCTTAACCCCTTAAGCTTTCTATTTGATCCATATAGCGAGTCTTGGGCCAATGACTCCCAAACCAGTTGGCTTTAGGGCACTAGGTATAGAATACCCCTCGGGCTTACTAGCTCGAATCAAATAGGCTACGAGTTAAGACTAGCTTTACAATAAGCTTCTTTGCCCTTCCCATCTTTTGACGCGAAACTCAATGCTTGCTTAGGCAAAGAGGCTCGATTACTCAGTGAGAAGTACTTGAAAACTATTTTATTAAAATAAATTTGTTATATGAAGAAACATATAGTTATCCTACACAAGCCTATAAAAAGTAGACTTTTCTTTGATGCTAGTAGAAATAATTAAAAATGCTTCAAGAAAAAACTTTTTATGTTCTAGACTTAACTCTTTATTGAATTTTCTTAATACTTAATTCCTCAATATCTCATAGATTCTTTGATCTGTGTATCAAAATGCTTAGTTTAATTTAATTTTTAAGCAAAATCAAGTGTCTAAATACTAAATACTAACTTTTTTGAGGACTTAATATTTTAAAATTTTTATTTTTCTCCTCCAACTTAATTGACATTATCCTCAATGGAGAAGAAAAAAAATAAAGGGTGTAATAAAGAACATGGAAGAATACACCTAACTATATTTTTGATCCAGCACATGCCTTTAAAAATTTGGGCTCTCCCTCCAACTTATTCAAATTATTCTAAAAAGAAAATAAACTAAAAAGATAAATTAGATAAAAACTAAATATTGGGTTGCCTCCCAATAAGTGCTAAGTTTACCGTCTTCAGCCAGACACAATGCAGCTCACTATCCTGTGTCGAATATTGGATTGACAAATTCTAATGATTTTAGATTGCCAATCTCAGAAAGTTGATTTATAATTCCATTATTGATATAATCATTGTTAATTTTAGAGATATAATTTATGATCCCATTCTCAGACCCATGTTTATTAAGAATTTCTTCTATTTGTTCTTCTAAAATACTCATGAATTGAGTTTTTATTTTAGGAGTTAAGTTTGATTCAATGGGTGCTGGAATAGTGACTAAAGGTGGTTTTAATTCTGGAGGTAAATTAATGTGATCTTGTTTAAATAACTCCATTGACATTTCATTACATGCCTCTTGATTTTTGTAAGAAGAACTAGCTTCTAGGGTTGAAGGGAATAGGACATTAGGTTTATAAGTTTTGGGTAAATCATCTATTCTCTTTTCCCCTTTTCTATCTCATTTAAATTGGAAGTAGCATTAGTACTAATTCCTAGCTTGGGTTCTTCTATGTGGTTAGTCTTAGTACTAACCAATTCCTCTAAATTTTTATTTTGGCTAGCATCAGTACTAGCCTCTTTCACCTGCTCTTGGTATGGGTCCATAAGAATCCTATAGCTTTTAAGTTCAGAAATTACTTTGGCATTCTCTAATTAGAGATTCTTAAGTGAGACATTAAATTGATAACTTGGTCTAGGTAGTTGGTGGACATTAGGTGGATTATTTGAAATTGGTAGGCTCAATAGTTGATCTAGTTCTCTCCTCATGTTAGATTCAGCTAGTTGTCCAATTCAAGCTTTTAGGCTGACGATAGACTGCTGTTGAGTCAGAATCAATTGTTAAAATTGGTTAAATCTATCATCAGCTAAATTGGTCTATTAAAGAGGTGGGTATGAGGGCTGATTATGATGTGGTGGCTGAAAAGGCTTACTAGGCTGACCTCTATTATAAGTATAGTTTTGGTATTGAGGTCTATTCTGATAATTTTGCAATGATGGAGTTTGAGTATGAGCCTGAGTCCATTGTGATTTCCAAGAAAAATTAGGATGGTTTCTCAAGCTAGAGTTGTATGAATTTAAAAATGGATCATTAACCAACTTGGAGTAGTCTTTAGCAGCTTGGACTTGTTCTTGGATAAAAGGTGGAAACTGTGCAGTCATAGGACATTCACTCATATGATGGGTTGGGCTAGCACAGATTGAACAAATCTCTTGATAATTAGAAGATGATGTGAATTATGCAGAAGATTATTAACCTAGGATTTGGACTTGATCTAATTTTTAAGCAAGAAAGTCCACTTTATTTATCAAATTTAAATCAGTCTTATGACTAGATTCTAGATGTTTAAATTCATGGATCCCTGTCCAGGTTTGGTGGAAAGACAATGAAGCATGGTTAATTGAGTTTTCACTCAGGATTTTAAATAAGGTATAGGCTTCATCCTCACTCTTGTTCATGAATGCACCACCACAAGATGCATCTACTATCTATCTGTATTGGTCTCCTAAACCCTCATAGAAAGCTAGAACTATTTGCCACTTAGACAAACCATGGTGTGGGCATTTTCTAAGAAGTTCCTTAAGTCTCTCCTATGACTCGTGAATCTGTTCCCCTAGAAGCTAAGCAAGTCCAGTGATAGCTCGCCTCATAGTATTGGTTCGGCCTATGGGGTAAAATTTTTTAAGAAATTCACTTTGCAAGTCAGCCCAAGTTTGAATTGGTCTCCCTATTGTCCCAAGCCAATACTTGGCTTTATCTTTTAATGATAAGGGAAATAAAATTAGTCTAAGAGCATCAGTAGCTAAATTTTGAATTCTCACCATAGAGCAGATTTCTAAGAATTCATCCAGATGTTTATAAGGATCTTCATTAGTGTTTTTATAGTAAGATGGGAGCATCTGAATTATGGTCGGCTTGATCTCATAGTGGATAGCATGAATTTCATGTAATTGGATACAAGTCGATGGATTATAGGTAGAAGGAATAAAGTATTCTTTCATCTACTTAAGTGGTTCTCTAAAATTTTCAGCCATTTGGTTACCGGGTTTAATACAATTTCGCCTTTTAATTTTATGGTTGGATTCAACTATATTAGGTAAAGCGATTTCCTACCGTGCATGCACTAGTGCAACCCTATTGTGTTGTTCAAAAAATTTTTTTTAAATTTTTTTATATTTTTTTATTATTTTATTATATTAAAAATTAATTATTTTATTTATTAATTTAATTTAATTTGATTTAATTTAATTATTATTTTTAATATTTTCTTAGTTAGTTAAATTTAATTTTTATTTTATTTTATTTTATTTTATTTTTATAGAAGAAAGAAGAAGAAAAAAAGAAGAGTTCTAAAGAAGAGGTCCTAAGAAGTCCTAGAACTGAAAAGAGATAGAAGAATTAAGTTTAATTAGGTTTGATGTTGGTTAGCAATCAAGTTGGTCAATCAATCCTGACTAGGGGTTATCCTAGATCTAGATAGCTCTTAACTGCCAAGATCACCTTTAAGCCCTCCAAGTGTAAGATCAGTCAATCAACTAGCCAAGTAAGTGTAAAGTCGGTGGGAGCCCCCATTGCTTGTCTTAGACACCAATTGTGCTTAGCCAGGTAAGCTAATGGAATCAATTAGAAACCACCTTCCTTCGGGCCCAGTTGTCCCTGAACCACTTTCCTAGACACTAGTCAAATTAACTAACTCTAACCTGATTCAACTCTTAGGGTTCTTTATCCTATTGAGCTCGAGTTCCTAGGGCTGATGTCTAATTAATTTTAAAATTAAAGGCTTAGGTCAATGCAGGATGCTGAATGATTATTTGTGGACCAAGGAAGGTTGATCAAATTCCCACCTTATCTTGTTTAATTGGGTTATTCCCTTAATTTGGTTTAATATGTATATGCACAAAAAATTTTCAATCAAAGGATTCTATGCAATTTAAACTAGATTGCATGCAACTAATTGAATTCTAAAAGGCTTACCTTGCCTCCAGTAATCACCAAAAATAAAAATAATATGATGCATGCTCTAAGTAGTTAGAATTTCTAATCTTATCATAAGATTTTTAATTAGATTTAAATAAATATTTTTTAAAATTAATTTAAAAATAAAATAAATAAAAAAATAAAATAAAAAGGAAAGAGAACTAGGATTAGGATTGATCTCACCAAGCAAAACTCTTGGTTCTTTTTATTCTTTAATCTTTTTTTTTGCAAAATAATAAAAAAATTAGCAAGCAATATTTATAAGAAAATAAAAATTTTATTTATAATTTATTTATAGAAAAATCAAAGAGATCAAAAATTTAATGTCCATGCCTTCTCCGGCAACGGTGCCAAAAACTTGATAGAAATGCGATGTTGTCGTTAAGACATCGTGTTTATCAGTTTAATCCAACTTCTTAAAATAATTAAAAATACGTAGATAGTAGTGAGTCGGATCGAATCCATAGGGAAGGTAGTATTTTTAGATTTGAAATCTATGATTTTTGAAAAGAAAAAGAAAAGAAAAGAGTTTTAAAATCAAAAGTGAAGTTGGAAAATAAAAGGCAAAAATTAAAAAGTGCACAAATTTAAACTTGGTACTAAGATCTACTAGTTAGATCTTAGTATCTACTTGCAATAAAATAAAAAATAATAATTAAAATATAAAAATTAAATTATAATAAAAATAAAGAGCATGAAATTAAAGAGCATAAAAATAATTATTGCATTAAAAAGTTCATAATTTAAATATATAAAATAAAAATAAAATAAAATAGGCTGATCTCTGATCTTGGATCGATATTGGTGGAAAGATGGTATAGAAGCCCCGCTCTTCTTCACGGCACCAATTACTTTGAAGCAGCCATTAACCCATAGCCGGCTTCACCCTATACCAATGCTTCACCTTGATCGGAGATGTTGATTTCTAAAGGCCTGGGTCCTTTTTATAGAGCTAGGGAGGCTAGATATTTTTTCTGAAGGCAATGTGGGACTAAGGATTGTTTTAATCATGAAAATAAAAAGAAATTCGAGTGAAATTCAGATTAAAATAGCCCCTGTTGAGTTCTTTTAATTTTGGCCATTAGATGGTGATCCGATGCTTCCAAAAATACCAAAAATGGAGCTGTAATGGCCCAGATCAAGTCGAATTAATTTCTGATCGTTGGATCACGCTTGATGGAGGAATTTAGGCCGTTGATCATGCGCCTGAGAGTTTGATCACCGTCGAAAGCCTTCTGGACCATCGGATGGAAGCTGGAATCAAGCGCTACCATCTGATGGCGATCCAGGTGAAATCAGTAATCAAAAAAGATGCTGACCGTCAGATCTTGACCGCAAACAACCACCACCGCATGATCGCATGTTTACTGTTCCCATCGACCGCGTGGACCGGCTCATCGTGCATCGTAATCAATTAGCACCTTTTATTGACAGATGAAAAGACCAAAATGTCCTATGAGCCATGATGAATTTTCTGTAAATCCTTTAGGGGTCTAGGTCCACCATGTGGCAAGCTCTGATTTGTCGTTGTCTGCTAAGCTGGCGGTCCATACTGCGCTATAGATCGATTGATGACTTCTAAGCTTGAGTCGGCTAGTGTGGATGGCTTGGCGCTCTGGCTTGGTCGGCTTGGCTTGGTGCGTTTGGACGCGCCGGCTGCTGCAGCATGGCGGCTTGAGCCATTTGAGCCGTATATTATTTTTCATTTAAATTTTTTATTTTATTTCTTTAGAAATTCATATCTTTTCCGTTTTAGCTCTATTTTGCTCCAAACTTATTTCGTTACAATCAAAAAAATGAGCTCCTTCATTAATTATAAAATTTTATTTTCTAATTTTTATTATTTTTTAATTAATTTTTTAATTAATAAAAATATGAATTTCTCAAAAGTTATATATAAATTAATCATTAATTCTTAAAAATTAATATGAATTAATTGATAAATTAATACTTTTATTGGTGAATTTATGATGATTATCAAAAGCTAAGATCGAGCTTGGGAAACTTTTCGGCCATGTTCCTCTAGCAGGGCTCAAATCCTTTGATGAAAGCTACCTTAGCAAAATCTAAAGGAAAAAATGGATTTTCCTACCAAAGGATGCATATGATCGGATCAGATTTACAACAAAATAATTTTAAAAATTATCTATGATCCAATCAGATCTGAGAGTTCTCAAATCTGATTAGATTGATCTAAAATTAGAAGTAAAATAAAAAACAAAAATAGTTGTTGGTGCGAAATCTGGTTGCCGTTGGAGAAGTGCTGGAGTCAGAGAAGACGAGGTCATTGTCGGTGACCTACAAAATAAGTTTGGTCCAAAGCCCAGGGTGATGGCTCCGGCAAGACCTTTCGACGGTCAAGTTAGCTTTTCTCGACCAACAGAAATGGAGTGCTCAATCAAGAAAGTTGTAGAGTTTTGGGAAGAAAAAGAGAGCCTCCAAGAAAATATATCTAGAGGGTCCCTTTTATAGATGGAGCCTGTAACAAATCGATAGTGACAACCGTAACTATCGGATAGTGAGCCACTCAGAGCCATGTGGAGTTTGTTATGGAGAATAGTGTTTGTTGTCGTGAGGTGCCAGTCCATTTGAGATTTGATAGTCAAAATTCAAAGGGGTAGGCATTAGTTGGTGATGATCTTTGAGCTATATCAATTCTAAAGGAGCTCAAACTCCTCTAAGGTAGTCTGGGTGTGGGTCGATTCATGCTGTGTATGGGATCGGACTCATGCAGAGACCTTCTTGGATGACTGTGGAAAGTTTAGCCGCCAGAGGAGTCCGAAAGGAGTTCGGCTACTGGAGGGGTCTAGAAGGGATTCGGCTAATGAAGGAGTTCAAAAGAGTTCGATTGCTGAAGGGGTCCGAAAAGGAGTTCGATCATTAGAGGAGTCTGAAAGAAGTTTGGCTGCTGAAGAAGTTTAAAAGGAGTTTGGCTGCTGAAGGTGTCTAAAAGGAGTTCGACCGCTGAAGGAGTCTGGAAGAAGTTTGGCTACTGAAGGAGTTTGGAAGGGGTTCGACAGCTGGAGGAGTTCGAAAGGACTTCGACTGCTGAAGGAGTCCGGAAGGAGTTCGACTGCTGAAGGGGTCCCAAGAGGAAGAATTCTCGATCGAAGCTCTTCTGTAGTTATCAGTTACATTAGGCTAAGCATCAGACTAGACTTCGGTGAGAGCGGGGTTTATCCCCAACAATAGTTTTCCTACTTTTGAGTTCAAAATTTGAAGGAAGGAAGGAAAAAGGTGATGGCCGAAGTCTAGTCCCAGATTTCCATGCTTGTCAGTACAAGATGTTTCGATATTTACTGTGTTGGCACTGAACTTTCTAAGTCTAAAATAAGTCCAAAAAGATGGCCCTTCGAATCTCCCGTCGAAAGTCTGCCACAGGTATGGTGCCATAAAGACTCTACCTATCGCCGCTCCTCTGTCATGATGAGTGGGACACGCGACGCATGCTGACCAGCTAAAGTCGATCCGCAATCATAACTGCTTCGGATTACCTCTAGCTATTTAAGGCCTTCTCCTATTATTTGAAAGTCATTCCTGCCCGAGTCTTCTTCTTCCTTCGGCCCCCATTCGCCTTCTTCCCGAGGGTCTCATCCTTCTCTCACCTTCCTGAGCTTTGGACACTCTTTTGATTGATCATCATCACATCCATCGTCCTTTCATCCTTCTTGGATAGTTTAGGTTAGTTTCCTAACCCTTCTCTTAGGTTATTCGTGCTTATCACTTCTGGCTCTTTGCTTTCCTGATTTTTTTTTTGGGGGGGGTTTCTTGGGGTTTATCTTGATCTGAATGTCTTCCAAAACCTCCCACTCCATCAATTCGTGGGACTCATCCAAACCGACCTTCTTTAATTCTGCACCCCTGATCGAGGTAGAACCCAGGAACATGTCCCGCTCATCTTTTGCTCCAGATACCATCCCATCCATCCTTACCCCGAACGATCTTTCTCTAATTCAAATCCAACATGGAATCCCTCCAGAATATTACCTTGAACTCCCCAACTTCGATGACCGGGTCAGCTTTCCTCCAATCGATCAATTTTGTTTGTACTTAGATGCTTTGCATGTCGGGCTTAGACTCCTGCTGCCCCCATTCATAGTCATCCTCTTTCGATTTTTAAACATCTCCTTTGCATCTGTTGTACCAAACTCCTTTCAGTTTGTCATAGGTTTTCTCTCCCTCTATCGATTGATCGAAGTCCAACCGTCCATTTTGCTTTTTAGGAATTTCTATACCTTCAAGCGCCATCCTTCCACGAAGGATTGGTGGAACTTTTTTCCCCAGGTCGGCAAGAAGGGGTTATTGAAAGGTGCCCCTTCTTTCGTTCACAACTAGAAGAAAATATTTTTTTTTGTACATTGCCCGACCTTGCCATTAGATCTTCCTTCATGGGGTTATATTAGAGAGTCAGTTCATCAAGCTCCTAGCTTAGACGGAGCCGACCATGATTTCTTCGATAAACTCAAGGTGTACCGAGCTCCTCTTCTTTCCGATCTTCTAAAGGAACAGACCTTGTTCAACCTGGGTCTAAGTTCCCATGATCCTACTAGTACATCTTTTGATTTTTGAATCCACACGGTTTTGCGCACGTATATTGCCACTGACCGCTCTTCTTTTCCTACTATAGAGATGGACACACAAGCTACCAAGATACTTACTAAAGGGCTCTTCACCAGGAAGAGGAAAGGGAAGGTGCAAAATGATGGCTCAAAGAGGGCGAAGATCGGTGTTTCCAGCTCCAAAGTCCCCGCCCCCACTATCGTTGTGTCTGAGGTCATCGTCGGTGCTGAGATTGCTCCAATTATCGAGGTTGACACCACTAGCATGGGCCTGATGCCTTCCATGCCCTTAGGTCCCTTCAGCGGAGATCAGGTTTTGGAGCTCCATATCAAGAAAAGGATAGGAGAGAGAAGAAAAAAGAAAGCCATTGCAAAGACGTCCTACAAGGCTCGCTTAGGCGGATTGGATGGCAACGGCGATGAATGAGGGGAGGATCCCTTCGATAACCCAGAGATCATCCGAGATCTTGCCGACAGATTTGCCATGCCCAAGATGGTGGACCAGATGGCCGACCTGGACCTACAGTAGCTCATCTGAGGTTCTCTCGAAACCATCCTCAATGTGATTGCTTCGTTGCTCGACTCTTTCTCTTCTCTTCTATGCTTTTCTTCCTTTCCTTCTTTTTTTTTTAACACCAATCATTTGTTGCAGTCGAATCATCAGATGCTCACTCACATCAAGAGGGCGCGTCATCAGGAGGCAAAGGCACAAAAGGCCTAAGAGGACCTTCGAGCCGAGGTCCACCATCATCAAGAGAGGGTCGACGAGGTTGAGCATCTTGTCGAGGACAAGGCGACGGATATTGAAAGTTTTCAGGGCATGCTCCGCAAAGAGGAGTTCACCTCGGTCGGACTAATGGTCGCACTGGCCCTGGAGAAGGAGAGGAGGAAGGAAGCTGAAAATAGGGTCACCAAATTGGAGACCTAAATGGCGAAGTTGATCTCGGAGGCAATGATCTGGGCCATGGAAGAGTTCAAAACCTCTCCCAAGATGTGGAACCTGAACATCGAGTTTAGCTAGGAACCGTTTATAAAGGGTTTCATGCTCTACGAAGGCATGGTAGCCTGAAGATTCCCCGAGCTCGACCTCAGCTTTCTAGAGGAGGAGGAAGATGATGTGGATGCTGGACCGTCTAATGCTATAGTCAACCTTCCCTTCGACGAGCTTGCTTCTGGCCCATCTGAACCTGCCGCAGAGGTGCCCAAACTAGTTCGAAAACCTGAGGTGGTCGAGAGCGATCCAGCTTCATCCTCCGAGATTGAGATCCTTAAGTAGTTGTTCATTTTCTTTTGTATCTTGTACTCAAAAGTTTTGATTAAATGAAGTGAATTTTTTTTCATACCCTTGAGCACTTTTCGTATCTCGAATGCAGTCTCCCTCCAACGCTGATCCACTACCTCAGGGGGTTCGATAAAGCCCTTGATAAAGAACTTGAGGAAGAAAGTTCATCTTTTAAGGAAGAAGTTGAAGAAGATGGAGGACGACCTTCGAGCCTCACGAAAGAATTCTTCTGAGGTGACCAAAGAGGTCACTCACCTCCGAGGCTTGCATATGAAGGAAGCGGTGAGCTTCAGTATCCGAAAGGGCAGCTTCGAGAAGGAGATTGCTGAACTCAAAAGAAATGCCAGCGACAAGTCCTAGGCACTGATAGTGAAGATTAGCTCTCTTGAAGCTGACCTAAAGGATGCCAAAAAAAAGATTCATCTTCTAGAAGGGAGCTCATCATGGTCTACCGATAAGGTCCGGTACGACTGGGATTGGTCAATAAAGTTTTTTCAGATTCAGAAGCAGCTACAAGATACTGAGGACTAGCATAATAGCTATCGAGTGACCTGGGCGGAGAAGATGTCTAGGCTTGAAGGCGAGCTCAAAGTTGCTAGAGATGAGATAGCTCATCTTCGAAAGTGACTGCATAATAATCGAAGAGCCAGTGTGAGTGGTGAGTTGGAGGAGATTGCCTCCTTAAAGAGGACCATTGGTGAGCTTTCAGAGGCGATTGGGATAGAGCAGGTCGAGGTTCAACGGCTAAAGCTTTAGCTCATCTATGAACATCGGGCTATCAAGGATGCGGAGGTTGAGTCTGAAGTTTTAAGGAGACAGCAGCGAGAGCTTGAGAGTAAGTTTTAGCTCGCCAATAGAATGTATGTAGATGGTCTCTTCCAAAAGAAGGAGCTTGAGGAGGAGATCCTTGGGCTAAAGCAGGCCTTGATGATGGTCAAAGCTGGGAGCCTGAAGTCTGAAGAATTCGGTTGGCCTTAGAGCTTCGACCTCTTCCCCCTCTTTTTTTCTTTCTTTTAGTGTAATCGGCCTTGTCGGCCTATGCTTTGCTTATAATGAACTCATTTTTGTAATGGAATAATATATTTTTCGCTATTTTTGTTTCGCATGAACTTGAGGCCTATTTGCGGCCTTACCTTCTTTACCTCATTTTTCTCTCTATCATTTTCTTATGAAATGCTTGTTGTAGATGTCAAGCTCATTGTGGACGTCGGGCTTGTTGTGGACATCGAACTAGGACCTCTTTTATAAATCAGGATAAGGTTCTGCCTTTCGCATTTGACGTAGTCGGGTTATCGTGGAAAAATACATGTAAGGATTCTTCACCAAGCTTCTTCCTTCTCCACGTCTTTGGTCTATGAGGTTTCAACTTTTGCTCATGTTAGGACAAGGCTTTTCTTCTATTCTTAACATGGCTTACAGGGGTGCATTAGGATCATTGATAGGGTCTCTCCCTCCATCCTGTCTTATATCGACGAGGTCGTCGACTTTGCTCACATTAGGATGAGGTTCTCCTCCTGTTCCTAACATGGCTTGTGGAGGCACATTTGCACCGTTGATAGAGCCTCTCCTCCATCCCATCTTAAATGGATGAGGTCTTCGACTTTGCTCACATTAGGATGAGGTTCTCCTCCTATTTCTAATAGGCTGTAGGGGCACATTAGAGTCGTTGTCGGGACTCTCCTCTTCTCTCATCTAAAATGAATGAGGTCTTCGACTTTGCTCACGTTAGGACGAGATTCTCCTCCTATTCCTAATGGACTGTAGGGACATATTAGGGTCATTGTCAGGACCTCTCCCCTCATCTTGTTTAAAATGAATGAAGCCTTTGATTTTGCTCATGTTAGGATGAGATTCTCCTCCTATTCCTAAGGGACTGTAGGGGCACATTAGGGCCATTATCAGGGCCTCTTCCCTCATCTCATCTAAAATGAATGAGGCCTTCGACTTTACTCACATTAGAATGAGGTTCTCTTCCTGTTCCTAACGGACTGTAAGGGCTCATTAGGGCCATTGTTAGAGCCTCTCCCCTCATCTCGTCTAAAATGAACGAGGCTTTCGACTTTGCTTATGTTAGGATCAGGTTCTCCTCTTGTTCCTAATGGGCTGTAGGGGCACATTAGGACCATTGTCAGGGCCTCTCCCCTCATCTCATCTAAAATGAATGAGCCCTTCGACTTTGCTCACGTTTAGATGAGGTTCTCCTCCTATTCCTAACGTGGCCATATTTATTGTGAGATTAAGTTCGAAGGGTAATCCCTCTTTATCACCAGTATACAACAAAGATTAGGATGTTGAAGTAGGAAGATTTCATTGTAATCAAATCATCAATAATACACTCATAGATTTTCTGAATTCCATGGTCGAGGTAGGACTGCCCCCCGAGTTCCTTCAAGTAGTACGTTCCGGGTCGGACAACTTTCGTGACCTCATAGGGTCCTTCCCAATTTGGGGCAAGCTTCCCCTGACTCTGAGGCTAAGAGATGGTGGCTCGTCGAAGCACTAAGTCCCCCACTCTAAACATTTTACCTCTGACTCAAGTGTTATAGTATCGGGCCATCCTTCGCCTGTAAATCACCATCCAAACTTAGGCTTCCTCTCTTTTTTCTTCTAGTAGATCGAGGTTGGCTCTATGGTCCTGCGGGTTATGCTGCTCGTTGAAAGCCACTACCTATGCCAATGGAAACTTAAGTTCGATCGGGATGACTATCTCTATTCTAAAAGCTAAGGCGAACGGTGTTTCTCTAGTCGACAGTTTTTGGATAGTGTGGTATGCCCATAGAACATGATAAAGTTCGTTCGCCTAGGCCCCTCTTGCTCTTTCAAATCTTATCTTGATGCCTTGCAATAGGGTCCAATTGGTCACTTCAGCTTCCCCATTTGCCTATGGGTGAGCTACCAACATGAAGTGATGGGAGATGTTTAGATCTTTGTCGAACTCAACGAACCTCATTCCAACGAACTATCGCCCGTTATTTATTATAAGAGTTTAGGGCAAACCAAACCAGCAGATGATTGACTTTCAGATGAAGTTCTATCCCTTAGCCTTAGTAATTTTTGCTAGTGGTTCAGCTTTGACCCATTTGGTGAAGTAGTCGATCGCAA
This sequence comes from Cocos nucifera, assembly GCA_006176705.1. Lineage (NCBI taxonomy): Eukaryota > Viridiplantae > Streptophyta > Magnoliopsida > Arecales > Arecaceae > Cocos > Cocos nucifera. Next base: position 614,827 of record QRFJ01001277.1, read on the forward strand.
TCAGGAGGAACTTCCATTGTTCGGATGCCATTGGGAATCCATTCCTCACTGCGCAAATGGCCAAGGTGCACTTAGTGGAGTAAGCTCGGAGGCCAACTATCTTTATATGTTTGCATTTCTCTGATAGTGGTCATATTTCTTGACATACTCTATAGAATCATGGTACAAGGTTGGCCAATAGTATCCTTGCCGAAGTAGTCTTTGTGATAGGGATCTAGCTCCTACATGACTTCCATAAATTTCCTCGTGCACTTCCCATAATGCGAAGTTGGCCTCTGAAGGTCGAAGACATCTCAACAGCGGTAGTGAATACGATCTTTTATACAACTAACCCTCATACAAAATATACCGGGAGGCTTGATTTCTGAGTTTTCGAGCTTCTTTCGAATTATAAGGAAGAACTCCCTCTTTGAGATAGGCAACTAATGGGTCAATCTAGCATGACTCGAGCTCCATCTGCATAACAAGCTGTGATTCCTCTGAGCTTGGATATTTTAGAGTTTCAAAAAATACTTCTTTGGATAGTTCGGCTTGGGCTCAAGTGGCCAATTTAGAGAGGAGGTTGGCTCTTATATTTTCTGCCCTCGAAATTTGTCGAATGCCAAAATTGTTGAAGGCCAGAATCAAATTCTTTACTTTCTCAAGATATTTCATCATACTTTCTTCCCTTGCTTCATAGTTGTCACTAACTTGGCTGACCACTAATTAAGAATCACTATGGACTTGAAGTCAATCTACTTTTAACACTCTTGCTATTTTTAACCCGACAATCAGTGCTTCATATTCGGCCTCATTATTAGTTGCAGAAAATTCAAAGCGTAGCGCGTATTCGGCGATGACTCCCTCGGGGTTGACTAAGACCAACCCTGCGTCTGCTCTAGTGGAGTTGGATGAACCATCCACGTACAGGGCCCAAAAATCTTTGGAAAGATTGGCACTCTCTTCAGGGAGGCTCGGTTGCAACCATGGGATGTCGATCTCATTCTGTACAAGCTTGACTTCATCTAGAATGGTACATTCTACTACAAAATCTACCAATATCTAAGCTTTGTTTGATGATCGGGATCGATAATTGATGTCAAACTCCATGAGCTTGATTGCCCATTTCATAATTCTTCCAGAAGCATCCATTCGATGAAGGACTACTTTTATTGGTTGATCCATGAGGACCATTATGGTGTGCCCCTGAAAGTAAGATCGGAGTCTCTTGGCAGCAATTAGAAGAGAGTAAGTCAATTTTTCTAACTTAGAGTACCTGATCTCTGCATCCCTCAGGACCCAACTTATGTAGTAGATCGGTCACTACATCTTCACTTCCTCCTTGACCAGGACTACTGCCAAGGCCACTGGAGAGACTGCTAGGTATAAGAATAATTCTTCTCTAAGTTCAGGCTTTGCCAGTAGTGGGGATGAGCCGAGGTAGTTTTTGGGCTCCTCAAATGCCCGTTGGCACTCCATCATCCAACAGAAGTTCTTTAGTTGCTTGAGAACTTAAAAGAAGGGCATGCATCGCTCGATCAATCTCGAGATGAAGTGATTTCAGGATGCTACTTTTTCAGTCAAATGCTGAACTTCTTTGATTATTTTTGGAGCAGTCATCTCCTGAATAGCTCAAATTTTCTCTGAATTTGCTTCGATCCCGTGCCTTGATACCATAAACCTCAGAAACTTCTCTAAGGTCACACCAAAGGTACAATTGATCGGGTTCAACTTTATCTTATACTTTTTGAATGCACTGAAGGTGTCTTCGAGGTCAGCGATATGGTTTATTGAAGCTCGGCTCTTGACAAGCATGTCATCCACATACACCTCCATGTTGCGATCGATCTACTCCTTGAAGATCTTGTTGATCAGGCATTGGTACGTTGCCCCTGCATTCTTGAGTGCAAAAGGCATAACCCTATAATAGTAAAGACCATGGTCAGTAATAAAAGTAGTTTTCTCCTCATCCTTCGGTGCCATCCGTATTTGATTATAGCCAAAAAAGGCATCCATGAAGGTGAGGAGCTCATGGCCTGAGGTTGCATCTACTAGTTGATCAATCCTAGATAGAGGATAGCTATCTTTTGGGTAGGCTTTGTTCAGCTTTTTGAAGTCTATACACATCCTCCACTTACTGTTGGCCTTCTTGACCAGGACCACGTTAGAGACCCAAGTCGGATAGCTGATTTCTCGAATAAATTTGATGTTGAGAAGCTTGTCAACTTCTTTTGCTATTGCCTTCGATCTTTTTGGTGCATGGCTCCGAACACTTTCTTTCACTGGTCGATGCTTGGGATCAACATCCAACCGATGTTCCATAACCTCGACGTCAATCCCAGGCATATTCATTAAAACCCAGGCGAAGATGTCAGCATTCCTTCATAAAAAGATGTAAGCTACTCTCGAACTTCATCTTCCAGATTGGAGCCAATTTGCACCGTATGCTCTGCATTTCCATCATTCAGGGGGATGGTCATAAGATCTTCTTTGGGCTCACCCCATTCTTCAACAAGGTCATCGTGGACATCAAGCTCATCAATTGGGTAAGGGTTAAGTCAAGTGACATTTTGTAAGGCGATGGAGTAGCAGTACTGGGCTAATGCTTGATCGCCTCTGATTTCACCTATTCCGTTGTTTGTTGAAAATTTTATTTTCAGGTAATAGGTCGATAGTATGACTCCTAGTGCATTCAGACCAGGTCGACCGAGGATTGCATTGTAAGCGGAGGAGGCTTTTACCACCGAAAAGTCAACCCATGCCTTGGCCTGCTTTGGATACTGTCCTGCAGTTATGACTAGAGTTATCATTCTCTCCACTGGCACAGCGTCACCAATGAAACTAACCAATAGGGAGCTCATGGATCCCAGGCGATTTTCAGGTATGGACATTTTAAAAAAAGCATCATAGTATAGAACGTCAGTGAAACTTTCATTATCTACCAAAATGTAGCGTACATCATAATTAGCAATGTTCCAAGAGATTACAACCACATCGTTGTGCAGGAACTGGACTCCTTGAGCATCCTCGTCAGTGAAAGCAATGGGCTCTTCAGTTCTTCACCTCTTCTTGGGCTCGGTTGACCCATTAGCCTCCCCTCACCAAAGTCCCCTAGAGATGGTGTTAATGATGTTGATTGGGGGCCGATCTTCTCGCTGCTCCTCACCCCTCGATGGTTCTGGCGGCGAGGGGCTCTCGACTGATCCTCTCGTCCTTCCGATCGACATCGTAGGAATCGGCCAAGCCTACCATGCCTGATGAACTCCTCGATCTCATCTTGGAGCTGGATGCACTCTTCTGTATCGTGATCGTGATCGTGATGGTAAAGGCAAAACTTGCTAGGATTGCATTTGCTAGGATGAGTGCACATCCTTTTCAGTCTAGGCAGCTGCTCTCTGATCTCCATCAGTACTTGGATTTTTGGAGTATTAAGAGGGATGTAGTTGTGAAATTTTCTGAAGGGAGAGCTCCGTCGTGCTCTTCTATCCAGGTTTCTTCGCCTCTAAGCTCGGGTAGGAGTTCAGGCCTGCTTATGCTCCGGAGGAGTTCGGGAGCATGGCCGAGCTCCACTCGATTTCTCTTCAGCCACGGGCACATTTGGTTCACCCGTCTGCCACTTTTGGGTGGCTTCATTATCCCTAGCCTTAAAGGCCTCTTCAACTCAGGCATAACCTTTAGCCTGAGCTAGCATATTGGCAAAGTTCTTGGGATATTTCTTCTTCAGAGAGAATAGCAAATCATTCTTCTGAAGGCCACCCTTGAGTGTGGCCATTGCAATAGATTGGTCTAGGTTCTGGACCTCTAATACAGCAGCACTAAACTGGGTGACATAAGCTCGAATAGATTCTTTCTCCTTCTGCTTGATATTCATCAGAAAATCTAAACCTCGGTGGGAATATCGACTGCTAACGAAATGAACCACAAACTGATGGCTCATTTGATCGAAGAAAAAGATGGTATATGGCTTAAGTGCTACGTACCAATTTCTGGTAGCTTCCTTGAGGGTAGATGGGAAAGCCTGGCACAAAATGGCATCTGACATGCCATGGAGCAGCATCATTATCTGAAAGGCCTTCAGATGGTTGATCGGATCAATAGTCCCATCATAACTCTCAAACTGTGGGAGCTTGAAGTTCAGCGGGATTGGTTCCTGCATAATCTTTTGAGAAAAAGAAGGGTCAGTGCAAATATCATTATCGTGGGAGGAGGGAGCATGATGGAGTTCTTTGATTTGTTGGCTCATTTTTTGGAGCCTTTGACCTAAGAGATCTTCATAATCATTGATCTCCAAAGTTTTCTGATGGAATGGAGGCAAAGCTTCCCCCAGGGTCGAGTCATGATCCTAGCAAGGGCTCTCCACCCTCTGCTTTCTCTTTTCGGAGGTCACCGGCTAGCCAACCCAAGTCAACCATCCCCAAACCGAGTCATGGGGCTTTGAAGAAGTCTGCTCTGATTGAATTGATGTCGGAGCCTGCAAATGCATGGCTTGCACCGCCTCCATGAGACTATGAATCTGCTAGATCAATAGATTGAACTGCTCCACATCCACCATGATTGTAGGTGGAGCTGAGTTATCAGAGCTGAAGTGGGAGCGGATAGATCTAGATGGAATCTGGCTGTAGAGACCGTTGACCCTCAGGTCGAAGCTTTCCTAGGAGGCATTTCTTCTAGGAAGAACTCTAGAGAGGAAGAAGAGAGATCGCTGTTGAGCACTCCTTTAAGAATAAGAAAACCTCAAAAACAGAGGGCTCTCCTTCTGGTGCCAATCCTATTGGTGCAAAATCTGATTACTGTCGAAGAAGTACTGGAGTCAGAGAAGACGAGATTGCCATTGGTGACCTACAAAATAAGTCTCGTTCAGAGCCCGGGGTGGTGGCTCCGGCAAGATCCTTCGATGGTCAAGTTAGCATTTTTGGCCAACAAAAATGGAGTGCTCAGTCAAAAAAGTTGCAAAATTTTGGGAAGGAGAAGAGAGCCTCCGAGAAAACGTATTTGGAGGGTCCCTTTTATAGATGAAGCCTATAATAAACTGATAGTGATAGCCGTAACTGTCGGATAATGGGTTGCTCGGGGCCACATAGAGTTTATTATGGAGGATAGTGTTTGTTATCACGAGGTACCAGTCCATTTGAGATTTGATAGTCAAAGTTTGGAGGGGTAGGCATGGATTGGTGATGACCTTTGAGCTATATCAATTCTAAAGGAGCTCGGACTCATCTAAGATAGTTCGGGTGTGGGTCTGTTCATGCCGTGTATGGGACCGAACTCATGCGAAGACCTTCCTGGATGACTGTGGAAAGTTTGGCCGTAGGAGGAGTCCGAAAGGAGTTCAGCTATTGGAGGAGTCCATAAGGGGTTCAGCCATTGGAGGGGTCTGGAAGGGGTTCAACTACTGAAGAAGTTTGATTGCTGAAGGGGTTCGAAAAGGGGTTCAGCCACTGGAGGAGTCCAAAAGGAGTTCGGCTGCTGAAGAAGTCTAAAAGGAGTTCTGCTGCTGAAGGGATCCAGAAAGGGTTCGGCTGCTGGAGGAGTCCAGAAGAAGTTCGACTGCTGAAGGAGTTCGAAAGGGATTCAACCGTTGGAGGAGTCTGGAAGGAGTTCGACTGCTGAAGGAGTTCGACTACTGAAGGGGTCCTAAGAGGAAGAATTTTTGATCGAAGCTCTTCTGTAATTACTAGTTACATTAGGCTAAGCATCAGACTAGACTTCGACAGAAGCGTGGTTTATCACCAACAATAATAATGATAATAGTTATCACTTGATCGAGTAAACTGTTTACCTATTGTGATAATCTAACGACTGATCCAAAGTTTTGATTGAGTCATGCACGCATTCGGCCTTTACTAGTATCCACTCGGATTAGATCTGAAAGTTTCCTCCTTTTGGATCTGATCTCCAAAGATCAGATCTCATGTCATCCCATAGTGCCTTCAAAATGAACTCCGAAGGCTGTGCATTCGTCTCACGAACACTGTCATCTCTCGCTGATCTTCGTGCTAATGGAACTTGATCTTTTCTCATAGGATTAGATGAGGAAGGTGTGGAGATGAATATTTTGGCAGGGCTTTGCCATAGAGAAATTGCTATATACAACAGCTTGTACAGGGCCCTATTTATAGACCTAGTCAAGAGTCCCTTCGCATATAACTTTGAACAGATCAAAGTTAACATGCAGAAGGACTCCATAACTGATCTCCATGCCCCACCCTCTTATTTTTCTGATTTTGTCACACAAAATTCAGAAAAAGTTAGCATGGAGATGGAGAGATAAAGTTTGGATGGTGCGAGCAACTTATCTCCTAGATATTTGATCTCATCAAGTATGTTTAACCCACTCAAATCCCATTTAAATTGAACACCTCCACCCTATCCATATGGGGTGCATGGCCAAAGGGGGAGTGCGCCCCTTATTCCTCACATAAACATCTAGGGGCGTGCATCCTTAGGAAATCTCTAGGGGGTGCACGCCCCTTATCCTTTAATTCCTGCATTCAGGTCAACATTTGACCTTTGTCTTGCTCTCATCTTAAGAGATTAAGACAAAACCTTTCCAAGTCTCATCCAATAGATTTATGTCAAGTCCTAATCAAGTTAGAACAAGCCTTGATTAGACTAGAACTCATTCTAGTCTAATCAAGAAAAATCCATCTAGAATTTTCAGGAGGGGCTTGTCCAAATTTCATCTCAAGATTTTAGGATAAGCCCTAATCTGGCAAAGACAACCCTTGTCTTGTTCCCATCTTATGAGATTTAGGATAAGTCTTGATCAGGTCAGGACAAGGTCTAGTCAGATCACGATAAATTTCTATAGAGTTTCCGAATAAGCCTTATCCAAATAGTTCCAAAAATTAGTAGGTCTTGTCTTGTTTTCATTCGATGAATTAGGACAAGCCTAGATCAGGTTAGGACAAGACTTTTCTAATCTGGACAAGTTTCAGTCACACTAGGATAGAGCCATACAAGGCTCTCAGATAAGCCAAATCCAGTTTAGCTCAATTGAGATGAAATAGAAAGATGACAGAAGGAGAATATTAGGTTCAATCATGTGCTAGCACGATTTTCTTGAACCTAATTGGATCTAATACAAATCAATCGAACTAGGTTAGGTTAATTGATGACATCCAAACCTAAACCCTTGTTTGTATGACCTAGTTATGTTCAATTCTATATGGTAATGGGATATGTCATGATCTCCATCAATAACATCATCAAAACACCTTTCGATGGACCAGAACTCTTTTGATTCACCCAATTAGAATTGTCGATCATCAAGATAATTCTAATTGATCCCAAAATCCATCAGTGATACCTAGCAGTATATGGTGGCAATCCATCAAAATTGAATAGCAAACCTCTCAATGCAGCTACCTATGTGATTGGGTTCTTCTATCATGAGCTTCGATGGAATTAGGGTTAAGGTGAACTCATCAAACCCAACACCCATCATATGAATGAATCATTCGATTCAAGTCCGATGTGAAATACTAATAGAAACTCCTTTCTATTATTTCACACTACCATGGCTATGGATTTTAGGACTCAATCTTATGTTCATCATAAGACTACTCCTTCTCTACCGAGGTTGATAGATTCCATCTTGGTGCGATCCAATTCCTACAATGAACATCCTATTGCCAACATACACCTCAAGGTTCTAAATGGCTAGGAGATCGAGTTATGGTGTAGTAAAACTATAACACCCTCAAGGTAAACTACTGATTCACCTCAGGTCAAAGAACTAGACACATGATTGTAGCATCGAACTAGTCATCGATGAGTAGGTAGACTTTCTTATGATTGCTCGAGGTAGTCACACTCAGTGCCCTCTTTCTCTAATGAGTATATGTACTCTCACTCCGATGTCTCCACATCGTAGACTCAAGACTCATCTATCCTAAGAAAGTAATCGTATACCGATCTTTCAGATCGATCACCACCCTCATGATGATCCTACAATCGAGAGTAGTTTATGAGTTAGTTATGATAACACATATCTTAAATTCTCAACTCTTGAGAATATGTGTTATCATGTCTATTAACTCAATAGATGTATCACAGATACTTTAATATACAATGTGATAGAATAAATAACTCTTTAACTAATTTTAAGTCAAAATTATAAAAATATTTTTAGAAAGTATTTAACAAGTGTCGGCCAATTTGGCTTCTAGGGCACACATCTAACAAACTCTCACTTGACCTAAAGCCAATTGGCTACAAATCTAAGTCCCATCTTCTCAAGATGGGCTTGGATCTTCTGCTGGCCTAAAGGCTTTGTCAATGGATCAATCGCATTGTCTACGGTGTTGACTCTCTTAATCTTGATGTATCCTTCTCGAGGTAATCACGGCTTAGGTGGAACCATCTTCTTAGAACTCTTCCAACTTATAATACCACCAGTGCATAAGAATAAACTTTTAGACGTCGACTTTCAATCATCTTTATCAAACATAAAGTCTGAGTCTACATAGCCCTGGATCTAAAGTTCACCATGCTGAATCTCTTCAACACCTCCTCTATGTGAAAGACCCAACATCCTCTTGAGTCTATCCTTATAGACCTTAAAAATAAAAATGAAAGATGCCTTACCTAGGTCTGTCATAGAAAATTCCTTAGATAACCATACTTTGACCTATGTCAGCATGGGAAAATCATTCTCAATCAGGAAGATGTCATCCATGTACAATATGAGGAAGACAACAGTGCTCCCGCTGACATTCTTGAACATACTTGATTTCTCCTCATTCTTGATGAAACTAAATAATTTGATTACATCAAGCATTCCAACTCCGAGATGCTTGCTTGAGTCCATAGATGGATCTTTGCAACTTGCAAACCTTTGTGATCACCATCACTGGATGTGAAAATAAATAGCTATTCCATATAAATATCTTCCTCAAGATATCTAATTATGAACTCCGTTATCACATCCATCTGCCATATTTCGTAATTAAAATATACTGCAATGGCAAGCAATGTGGATAGATGGCCACTGATGAGAAGGTAACCTGATACCCTTTTGCCACTAGCTTAGCCTTGAATGTCTCTACATTCTCATCTATACATATCTTTCTCTTGAAGATCCATTTATACCCAATAGGTACTATACCTTTAGGTGGATCTACCAAGATCCAGATTTAGTTTAAGTGCATCAAGTCAATCTTTGACTTCAATACCTCTTACCAATTCTCGAAGTTGATATCTGATATCACCTCATCATAAGTTCTGAGATCATCACCATGAACCCATTTTTCATAAGAAAAATTTTCTCTATATCCTCTAAAATAGTACCTTCAGGAGGATGGAAAATCCCATTTGACCTATGAGATGGAGGAGGTAGTAAATTATAGATCGGCACAGACTAACTGGGTTCCTGAGGTTTCTTGGCTCATTGCTCTTTGGAGACTTTCTCCTTGAGCCAATCTATCTTTCGATGCCACCATCTTGAACAAACTATTTTCAAAAATGATGTATCAACCCATAATCACATTATGGTTTTTCGGAAGATAGAAGTAATATCCTAACTTTAGGATATCCAATAAATGGAGCTCTAAGGACCTAGACTCTAACTTGTCCACCGCCAGACAACCCCAATTTTGAGATGACTCGGACTTGGCTTCTTACCATACCATATCTCATATGTAGTGGTAGGAATGATTTTAAATGGAATCCTATTTAGTAATTTGATAGCCGTCATTAAACTATGTCCCTAAAGAAACTATGAAAGATTCGTGAAGCTCATCATGGATCGGACCATATCTAATAAAATCCATTTTCTCCATTCTAAAAATTCATTAAGTTGAGGCATTTCAGGTGGAGTCCATTATGAGACTATACCATTGTGCTTGAGATAGTTCAAAAATTTCTAACTAAGGTATTTACCTCCTTGATCTGATCGAAGAACCTTAATGGGCTTTTCGATTTGCTTTTCTACTTCGTGTCTAAATTTCTTGAACTTTTCAATGACTTCAAACTTGTGTCGTATCAAGTACACATACCCATACCGAGATAGATTATCGGTAAAGATAAAATAGATATAATTGCCTCTGGCCAGCACATCGAATGGGCCACACACATCATTTGTACCAGGGCAAGTAGGTCTATGGCCCTTTTCGATATCCCATAAAAGGAAGCTTGATCATTTTACCTTAAAGGCATGATCCATAAATCGGATATGACTCAAAAGTCAATGGACCCATTAGTTCAGATTTTTCCAATTTGTTAATCCTATCTTTAGCTATATAACCTAATTAAGGTGCCACAAGTACCTTTCATTAACACTATCTCTAGATCATTTTGATCCTATGGCATTCACATTTTGCTCGACAGACTCAATGATGAGCATTCCTTTAGAAGGTCCTTCTTCCTGCTTATTCTTCAGGCTAGCCAGGTACGTAGGGCAGTCCCACTTCCAATGGCCATCGGAGTTGTAGTGGAAACACTTTTCCTTCTCCGTGGCCTTCTTCTTTGGCTTGCCCTTCTTTTTTCCTTCTATTTTCTGCTTATTTACAGACTTCTTCTTCTTCTTTTTAAAAGACTTTCTCTTGGAAGAAGTCTGCTCCATAGCCAGAACTGAGCCCTTTGAACCCTTCAAAATTTGCTCAATAATAACCAGCATATTTATTAACTCGACCAAGGTGCACTAGAGCTTATTCATATGAAAGTTCATAATGAACTGCTCATACGAATCAATCAAGGACTGTAGGATCACATCAATTTGTAGTTCCTTATCTATTAAGACTCTGAGCTTCTCAAGCTCTTTAGGTCCTTGATCATTTGCCAAGCAATAATCTTGGACCTACTGTCCATCACGCATTTGCACCTTAAAAGGTCTCTTTGAGACTTGATAATGCAATGCACGACTCTATTCATCGAACAACTCTCGTGGGTGCGCCAACGTTTGGCGAGTAGTCCTAATGTCTTCATGTTGATGCTGTAATTTATCTGACATTGAGCCTAATATGTGGCACCTTACTTTGTTATGATCATCAGACCACTTCTCATGAGATGTTCTCTGATCAGCAGTCGAACGGATTGGTAAAGGGAAGGTCTTGGTCCAATACATAGGTCAACTTTTTCAAACCCAAAATAATTTTGAAGTTCTTTAGCCAATCCTTATAAATTGATCTGGTCAACTTGTGGGTATCTAGGATTTGGGCTAGGGGTTTTGATGCAGACATTTTCTTATAGAGAGTCAAAGTTTCTAGTTAGACTTATAGTTTGACTCAACTAATTTGTTTAGGAGCTTCATTTTAAATAAATTAGGCTCCCACTATTTTCTCGGATCTCTATACTTCCTTAGCAGAGATGCAAAAATCGCTGCGATCATTGATTTCTAGTGGATGGTGCGATCCCACCGACTAGCTCACCACCTCATCTAATAGTTATTGGTGATGGGTCAATCGATAAGTGGACAACTCTTATCCAATATTTTTTTAAATATGGTACACCCAAATCTAGTCTCTAATTCATGAAGCTCACTGTGCCTGGAATATTGCTCCACTTCTTAGAATTGGATTCCTGATTGGATCCCTCACCGTATCCAAAATATTGAGCCCAACCCATCCTCCAACCCATAGCATCCAATGCCTAATAGACATGGTTGTATCTTTTCGGTGCAACTGAACCACTGTATCTAGTCGAGAACAATCAACCTCGGAAAGGGTCCGCACATCTACAATGGTGGAAGACCTAGGACTTGATATTTACTTAGGATGATTTGATTTGGTCTCTTAGACTCAACTAGTCATAACATTTATGACTAACCTAGTGGCATGGGTTAGCTCGAATCGTTAGCCATCTCAAACCAAAATTGGATCGACTCAATCGGCCAGGTAAGTAAGATCAGTAGGAGGAATATGCCATAAACTTGCCATGAATGTATTCAGGTCGAGTAACTTCTATTTAAAGACCACTGATCGTATTTGTCATATTTACCGTAGACACCGACTTGTCTGACCAGAACTGATTGGATTAGCTTACAATCCAAGCTTGAACCATGGAGCCAATTAGCTCATAACTTGATCGACCACATGTGACTATGAGTCGATCTTGACCCAAACTTAATCCTATTAGGATGGTCAAATCTAAGCACTATTGATCCTACCTAACCAACTATTGATTCGGTTTGATCAACCGCTAGACCTAATTGAGCTACTCATACCCAAACCCACAATTTATGATGGTGTTTTAGATCTAAAAATTCATAATCTTAGACCTAATTAATTTTATAAACTTAATTATTAATTAAGTCCAAGGATTCAATAACAAAACATGCATAAAAATCCTAGGGTTTTGGGATTTAGAGTTTTGTAAAAAAGTAAGTTTTTGATTTCTGATTAAGGACAAACACGCAGCACCCCTACACGCCATAAGAGCACCCAATCGAATGGAAAGAGAGGACCTTTAAATCCTTCTTACTCTTATGACCGGACGGCCAAGGGGAATGCCTTAATCAGAAATATGAACTATACTATAAAACTATTAGGTCTAAAGCATATAACTGTTACATGATTTAAGATCTAATCTATACATATTTTGCATACATCTCATGTATCAAATTTAATATTTAAATTTATTTTTTAGATCTGATTACATCTGATGTAATATCTAAAAGTAAAATTTTAAATGATCTCATCAAAAAAAAATTTAATCTAGTCTACTCATGGCATAAATCTATGGAACTAGTCTAGACATGCATTGCATATGTCATATATATAAAATTTTTAAATACATCTCATGCTTTTAGATCTAATTATATCACATATAATATCTAAAATTTAACTAATCTAATCACATAATCTTCAAAAAATTAAATGAATATTTTATAAAATTTTTGATCTAGACTATAAGATTAAACTTGGGATCTAGTTTAGACATATGCTGCCTATATGACATATATCAAAATTTTAAATTAGACCTTATGCTTCAGATCTGATTATATCTAATATAATATCTAAAATTTAAATGATCAAATCATAAAAAATTAAATCAGATCTAATCTAAAATATATTTGAAAACTATCATGATATGGAACAACAAATCTAGACTAGAATATGCATTATTTATGTCAAACATATATATTTAAAACATGCAATTTTTTATTTCAGATCTGATTACATTCTATGTAATATCTAAAAATCAAATAATCAGATCATAAAAAATAATTTTAGATCAGTCTAAAGATAGATCTAGAAGCAACAACCTCGCTCTGATAATAGTTGAAGAAAAAAATGGGTTTCCTTATCGCAGGATGCATCTAATCGGATCAAATTTGTAGTGAAAAAATTTTAAAAATTATCTATGATCTGATTAGATCTGAGAGTTCTCACATCTAATTAGATTGATCTAAAATTAGAAGTAAAATAAAAAATAAAAATAGTGATAATAGTTATCACCTGATTGGATAAACCATTTATCCATTATGATGATCTGATGACTGATCCGAGGTTCTGATTGAGCTGCACACGTATCTAGCCTCTAGCAATATTTACTCGAGTTAGATCTGAAAGTCTCCTCCTTCTAGATGTGATCTTCAAAGATCAGATCTGACGTCTTTCTGTAGAGCCTTCAAAATGAACTCTGAAAACTACGCATTCATCTCACGAACACTGTCATCTCTTGCTGATCTTCGTGTTGATAGAACTTGATCTTTGCTCATAGGTTTTACCTAACTCTTAGACATGGAGAAGAGGGAGAGGATCAAATAAGGAAGGTGTGGAGATGAATATTTTGATAGGACTTCATCATAGAGAAATCGCTATATATAACAGCTTGCACAGGGCCCTATTTATAGACCTAGTCAAGAGTCCCTTCGCATATAACTTTGAACAGATCAAAGTTTAACATGCAGAAAGACTCCTTAACTGATCTCCATGCCCCACTCTCTTATTTTTCTGATTTTGTTGCACAAAATTCAAAAAAAATTGGCATGGAAATGGAGATATAAAGTTTGGATGGCGCAAGCAACTTATCTCCTATATATTTGATCTCATCAAGTATGTTTGACCCATTCAAATCCCATTTGAATGGGACACCTCCATCCTATCCATTATTGTTCCTACAGCTGCTCGGAGCTACAGCCGTAGATCTGATCTCTTGCATGAACCTAGGTGAATCCAGCAAACTAAAGAAGATCTAAGAAAGATGAGAGAAGCTAGGATTTTGGTGTTGGAATCAGAGAGAAGAGAGAAGAGAATTAGGAAGAAAAGCTCAATTGTATTCTCTTCTATTATAAAAGTTACAATGTCCTAATTTATATACCCTAGAGTTTTCACATGAATCCTAATAAACCCTAGCTCAAAAACTCCCTTAGGCTAACCCAATACATGAAAGCACTCACCGAGCCCAAGTCTCACATGCTCTCATCCCCTGGATCTAATCTCAACCCATGCATGAATTAGCCATCTTAAGACCTCTCAAACTAGGTCTTAAAACCCCTAGGATCAACCCAAACCCTAGCCCAAAATAGACCCTCGCATAACTTGGCCCACACACTAAGCTGGCTTAGTCTTAGCACTAAGCCGACTAAGTTCCACTAGGTCGGCTCAGTTTCTGAGCTGATCCAGTTCTGTGCCATGCCTGCAGTCCCAAAACTCGGATCTTTCTATTTTGCCTATGCTTTAAGACTTAGTCGATCCAATTTTGGACTAAGTCGACTAACCTGCAGAAAATCTCCTTTCCATAGTCTTGATTCTCTGACTTTGATTTCTTACTCCACCTTGAATCTGAGGTCTTCAAAGCACCAACCAAGCCTCTTGAGGCCCTCAATATCCAAACCTCAAGCCCATGGAGAGTTATATGCTGCCTCTACCCTAGAACAACTTCTATCCTAGCCCTAGGACCACACCTATCTTAGCCTCCCCGGAGCCCTCACCCTGGCTCCGCCTGTGGCCTCCCAAGGCTTGGGAGCACCACACCACCTACAATTTCACCTTGGTGCAACCAAGTCTTTGCACACCTGGCAATATCCTCCTACATGATCATGTTATCCCTGCATGTTCTGATAGCCCCTCGTACTCACCTTGCCACTGTCATTCTTCTTCAATTGCCGAGCTCCCTTTGAAGCCTTCGGGATGACCGCCTCCACTACTGAAGTTCTTGGCTTGTTTCTCTGCACCACCTTTGGAGTTGTAGGTATCCTTCTACTTGGCAGCTACATCACTTATGCTGAACTTTCCTGAAGATCATGCAACGTTTCTTTACCGACTCTCGCCGCATATTCTGATGCTCCACCTGACACTATCCCCTCAGAGCCACATCTATCTCTCCACATAATCCTCTCCACCTGGATCTGTACAGCCCCAGTACTGGTGCTGGGACATAGGTCCTCCCTCTGCATCCCTCTGCTTTGAACTTGTGTCACAGCTTCCTCCACCCATGAAGCCACCTCTGTTGAAAATTATGTCCCAAAATCAATCATCAGCCTATTGATGATTGAGCTATTTTATAATTATAATTAATTTATTAATTAATAAAAATATTTTGACATCTTTTTCATCATAAGTTTATATCTTCTAATGAACTCCATTGTTGTGATGAAGTCCTTAGGATGGTTTAGTTTCGATAAAGAGAGCATTTATCGATTAGTCCTTAAACGGATTCACGATCAAATGATAGGCTGTTAATTAGGACAACAGCATCTATCGAGCATAGATCGCTATATGTCATATAGGTTGGTTATCCTCTTAACTAAAGAGTGTGAAGACACTGGTATAACATAGAGGTGAGATGTATGGATACATCATCATTAAACGTGACCAACTCCAGAGTATTCTACTATCGAGAATGTCTCTGATGGGATATAGGTATAAGTATCCCTTAGACCTGAGATCACCTCAGTGACTTGCAAGCAACTCACTGTGCTTTGGTACCGGACTAACTAAATTTCTAATTCAATAATGGAAGGCTTCTGGGTACAGTCAAGTACTTGCGAATAATGGAGTGTGATCGAGCTGGAATTGACCACTCCAAGAGTTGGAGAAAAATGTCACTGTATTTCAATATAGCAAAATCTTAGCCAGGATAATCCATCAAATGGATTTGGTATTTTGAAATACAATATCGAGAACTTGATTAGAGTTGATAGTTGAACTCTGATGTGTCCTACTAGCATTATGGTCAAGGGGATGAATTATATGAAAACTATATTTGCATGGATTCTAAGGATGGTGTTCTACACCTTCGACCTATCCGGTCATTGGGTATCATTGCTAGATGGTCACTTTAATTGGTATAAAAATTTATTCCTATACTATTGACTTAGGTTTGGACCAATGAGGTCATACATATTAGAGCTTACGATCTGATCGGATGTTGATCAACAATTAAGAATCATTCTAGGGTTAAACAATCAATACGATTGGTGTTTAACCTAGTGCAAGTGTTGCAGGAGGATCTATTAGCAATTGAATTACTAATTGGCTTAATTTAATTAAGCCAATAGGCTGAGATTAAGTATAATTAAATATAATTTAATTAAATTTGGTTAGGGCATGACTGGATCAAGTCCAATTAGTTTATTGGATAAGCCAAGTGCAAGGAAGAACTAGTCCTAGTCTAACTAGGACTCGGATTAATCTAATTTTCTAATTTGATTGAAAAATAAATCAAAATTAAATCTAATTTAATCTAATTTAATTAAATATTTAAATGGGTTAGGGTCTTATTTAATTGGTTTGGTTTAATCTTGATTTTATTTGGTTAAAAGATCTTATTTGACCAAGTCAAAATAAGAGTCCTAGTCACACTATGACTCCTATTTTCTTGCGCCACCTTGGTCCCAACACCTCCCATACCTATTTTTTAGGTATTTTTCATAGAAAATCCCTTTCTTCCTAATTTTCATGCCCCCTCTCTTCCTCCAAGTCATATTTGAAAGTTAGGTAGAAGACCAAGTCAAAGGAGGAATTGGTTTTGCTTAGGATTCTATGAGATAGAATCCTTGTTGACCAAAACATCTTCCCTTGAGTGCCTCTCCCTCTTTTAATTAATTCTTCTCTTATTCCATGAAAATAATCTTCTTTTCTGTGTGCCCTCACTTGCTGGTCCATGCAAAAAGTTATGGAGGAGGCGCCAAGGTGCCCAAGAGTTGGGCGCCCCAACAACTTCCCATATTTAGATATTCCTAATCTAAAAATTTGACCTAACTTGGACTCTTCTTTTTTCTTATTTATTAGATGAATTTTGTTTTGATTTTTTTATAAAATATAGAGATTTAGGAGAGGTTTAGGGTGTGAAAAAATTAGAGGAAGAGGATCCTTGGGCATAGGGGTTCCATAGAAACCAAACTAGGTGTCTAGGTGAGAGAAAAGAGAAGAAGAAGAGGGTCTTCTTCTAGGGCTATTTTATTTTCAATCTCTCCTCCTTTTTCTTGAGTTTTTTTTTGAGAGAATATCAGATCAACAAACTCTCATCTTCTTTCTCATATTTTAGAGAGTCCAAATTTTAAAGAAGGAAGCATCGGATCGACCGTCGAAGAAGGATCAGCACAGTACTAGCATGCTGTGCTGATTTCCTACATCGGACTTCAGATCAGAGATCGTAGACTCGTATGGATGACTCCTAGAGGTTGGATACATGTGTGGCTCATGACTTCATCCTCAAGCCTAGATCAGCAAGTTAAAATATTTAACTTGCTCAGATAATAGATATGATCTATTAACTTCATACCTGCATTTGATGTAGTGCAGATCTAGGTTGATTTGATCAATCTTTTTCTTTCTTATTTGATTTTAATTTTTGATTTAATATCATACCTTAATCATGTAATAGATCTGAGATCTAGATGTTTACATGATTATTTAAATAAATTTTAGATTTATTTAAGTCTTTCGCTGCAAGATCTTGAAAAAGTTTCAAGATCTACCTATGAAACCCTAGATCTGGTTCCTTCAGTTGGTATCAAAGCCTAGGTTCTTATTACATAATTTTTATGCATGTCTAGATTATTTTTAAGATTAGATCTAATTTATAATCTAATTATTAAATCTAAAATTTTAAAAAAATAAAATATTTTAGATTGCACGGACTGCCATAAGGTTATCCTGCTGTAAGGTTTATCCCTTATAGTGAATAGGTTGTTCTAGTACATGCTGATCTAAAATATTGATCAAAAAATTTTAGATTAGATCTATGAAATTTTATAATCTGATTAAAAATATTTTAATCTAATTTCAATCATCATAAATATATTAGATTTGATCTAGGAAGATTTATGATTGATTATTATTAAAATTATTTTAATTACATGAATCTGTTTAGATTAGATCTAAAGTAGTTTTATGTTTATTTTACTTGCATATTGATTATGAATCAAACATGCAACTTGGTTGATAGAACCATATTATAAAAATATTTTACAAATATAAATTATTTTTGAAAAGCCGAACCCCAACCGTCAGCCCCAAACTTAATTAAGAATTAAGAAGTTGATCTAGGATTGTGAATTGAAGATCCTAAAACACAAATCATAATACATTGGATTAAATGGGTTAGTGGAGATTAGGTTCATTAATTGAGTTAGATCTATGGTTAGATTAAAGAATGGACTTAATTAGAGAATTGACTAAATCTAATCAATTATTGTCTTAGATTAGGTCAAGGATTCTCTAGATCAAATACAATAGTTGTAGTTGGTCAAGTCCATGTCTTTAACAAGACCCAAGATGGACTTGATTCTTGGCTACGCAATCTAGCACGAACTGTTAGGTTGATCTAATTGAAACTAATTAAATCAATTGGTGTCTAAGGTAAACCAGACCAGTGATTTTTAATTGACAGCCCACTTACCTGGCCATTTCTGATGGTATCTAAGGCAAGCCTGGCAAATCCTTCCACTGATCGAACTTACCTGACCTCTTGGTGAGATTATATTTTGATCAGATTGCTTGACTATTCGAGCTAACCCATGTCAGCTAGGTAAATAAGTTTGACTGATTTAGGTGCTCCTAGACCAGCCTATTAATGGTCTCCCTTAAGTTGACTTGGTGAAGTTAGTGGGAGGATCATAATAAGCTGGTTAATCTGACCTACCCACTTTTATAAATTAAATTCTCTAAAATTATTAGGTTCCTAAAATAAAATAGTTATATGATAACTGAATCATAGCCATACATTAAAGTGGATGATAATGAGTCCATTAGTTGGATAATCATTGGAGGCCTAAAAGCTTGGTGCTTATCGATTGACGGAATTATCATTCATTATATGATCTCTTGGATACGTCTTTCTAAATGGTGGTCAGGTGGGCCAACCAAAGTTGGGCCTGATCATTCATTAGTTGGATAGGCCAAATATGGTCATGTTAATGGTTGGACCTAACTGGATCCTTTTCTAAGAAGGCCAAAGCCAATTGATCAGGGCCTGGGGCAAAATTTAATTACTGAAAATTATTTGAAGAAACAATTGGTTATGAACCTATCCTTAGATGTACATGGGTGGGCCAACCAAAGTTGGACTCATGTATAGTCTATCTAGATTCTAGTACCTACTATGGAATTCGGGTAATTCCTCGAATTGGAGGTAGAGGCTATCAATTTGAATAAAATAGTGGGAGAAATCTTTTGATTAAAGTTTAAATCTTTAGGTTTAATGAATCAATTACTAATTAGATTTTGATTTTTCTTTATGCAAACATGGCCACTTCTCTATCACTCCAATCATTGTTGGATAATGATAAATTGGTGGGATCCAACTTCGATAGCTGATAACGAAAGTTGAAGATTGTCCTGGAGCATGAATGCATCCTATATATGCTGACGGATCCTGCACCTGAAGAGCCAGCTGCCAATGCATGTGGAATAGTCAGAGACACTTATCAGAAGTGCCTCAGTGACCGAACCATGGTGTGCTGCATTATACTGGCTACGATGAGCGATGAGTTCAGTCGCAAGTTTGAGACAGCTCAGCCAAACAAAATGCTCCAAGTGTTGGAGGATTCTTTTGGCACACCCGATGTCATTGAGAGGCACAAGACTAGTTATGCTATCTTCAACACCAGAATATGGGATGGTGCCTCTGTCATTGATCATGTATTGTACATGATCAAGCTGATAAAGCACTTGAGCAAGCTCGACTTTTCCTTGCACAAATAACTTAGGAAAGATGCAATACTGAACTTGCTACCCAAGTCTTATCTCACATTTCTTACACATTATAGAATGTCAAAGCCTGAAGTGGACTACCACGGGTTACTGGGGTTATTTCAGAACTTTGAGAAGGATCACCAACTCCATAAGGAGTCAGTGAACTTAGTGGAAGGTTCATCTTCTCGTTCTCGATCCTTTGGAAAAGGGAAGAAGAACAAGAAGAAGAAAGCCAAGAAGGTGCATGTTCATGCTAGGATACCTGTGCAGGCTCAGACCCCAAAGACCAAGCCTGATAAGAGTCAAGCTGAATGCTTCTTTTGCAAGAAGTGGGAGCATTGGAAAAGGAACTATCCTCGGTACGTTGCCTTCCTGAACCCAAACAGGTAGAGAAAGAAGCAAGCTGTTGCTGGACAAGGTATTTATATGATAACTCCTTGCAATTTCTCTATTTATGATATTACTAACTAGGTATTGGATACAGATAGCCCTTACCATATTTGTAATTCATTGCAGGGATTGTAGGTCAGTAGAAGATTCGAGCAAAATGAGAGATTTCTGAATGTTGGAGATGGAAGATCAGTTCTAGTTCTAGCTTTAGAAATTTTGAAACTTGTATTTGAATCTCATACCATTATTCTTAGTGATTGTCTTTTCTATCCTAGTTTCTTTTTAAATATCATTTTTGTAGGCCTTTTGGCCATGAACAGTTATAAAATTTTAATAAAGAAATGAGTTTGTAATGTCATTATGAATGGTGTTACTGCTTTCTATGGATAATTGAACAATAGTGTATATATGTTATCACAACCTGTTAATGTAGTCTATTCTACTGGCAAGCACCCTAGATTAGATAGTGTATTAGATATCTACTTATAGCACCATAGGCTAGGTCATATAAATAAGAACAAGATAAATAGGTTGACTCAGGAGGGAATCCTCGAAGTTAATGATTATGAATCACTTCCAATCTGTGAGTCCTATCTTCTTGGTAAAATGACCAAGTCACCTTTCACTGGAAAAGATGAGAGGGCCAATGAGCTCTTAGGTCTAGTACATACTGATGTATGTAGACCAATGAGCATAAGTACCAGAGGTGGATATGTCTACTTCATCACTTTCACAGATGATCTATCCAGATATGGATATGTCTATCTGATGAAACATAAGTCAGATTCTTTTGAAATATTCAAACGATTTCAAAGTGAAGTAGAAAAATAAACTGGAAAGAGTATTAAAACTCTTCGGTCTAACCGAGATGGAGAATACCTTTTTGATGAGTTTCTTACATATCTAGGAGAGAATGAAATTCTCTCTCAATGGACTCCTCCTGGAATACCACAGCATAATGGTATGTCTGAAAGGAGGAATCGAACTCTATTAGACATGATCCGATCCATAATGGAATTTGCCAGCTTGCCGATATCCTTCTGGGGATATGCACTCGAATTGGCTTGTTATCTATTAAATAGGACTCCAAATAAGTCTGTAGTTAAAATCCCATATGAGATATGGACAGGAAGTAAGCCAACACTTTCACACCTTAGGGTTTGGGGGTGCTCAGCTTATGTCAAATGGTTAGTTACAGACAAACTTGGACCTAGGTCAGACAAGTGTACATTTATAGGGTACCCAAAAGAGACCAAAGGATACTATTTCTACCATGCTGATGAACAAAAGGTGTTCGTCAACCTTATGGAAACCTTTTTGAAAAAGAAGTTTCTTGATGAAGAAACTGTTGCCTCTAAGGTTAAACTTGATGAAGTTTAACAAGTAGAAAGTCTGACACAAAATGTTGAATCTAAGTCGGATTTGATCGGATCAGATCCAAAGTCTAGTGAACCCGCACCATTAAGGCGATCCGGTAGAGTACCCCGCCATTCGAATAGATACTATGGATTCTTGATCTAGGATGGTGATCCCATTGAACTCGATGAGAACGATGAGGATCTGATCACTTATATGGATGCGATGCAGAGTCCTAACTCTAAGAAATGGCTAAAAACCATGAGATCCAAAATGGATTTCATGAAGATCAATGATGTATGGACATTAGTTGATCCACCTGAAGGGGTTAAACCCATTGGGTGTAAATGGGTCTTCAAAAGGAAGAGGGACGCAGATGGAAAGGTGGAGACCTATAAAGCTCATCTGGTTGCCAATGGGTATCGTCAACGTTATGGTATTAACTATAACGAAACGTTCTCTCCTATAGCAATGCTTAAGTCCATTCGGATTATGCTTGCCATTGCTGCCCATCTAAACTATGAGATCTGGCAGATGGATGTGAAGACAGCTTTTCTAAATGGAGAGCTAACTAAGGAGGTGTATATGATACAACCTGAAGGATTCACATCCATAGATGAGTCCAAAGTTTGCAAGCTTTAGAGATCCATTTATGGATTGAAGCAGGCATCTCGAAGTTGGAACATGCATTTTGATAAAGTGATCAAAATGTATGACTTCATTAAGAATGGAGAAAAGCCCTGCATTTATATATGGGTAAATAGTCCAGTAGTGGTATTTCTTATTTTGTACATGGATGATATTCTCTTAATCAGGAATGACATCTCCACACTATAAGGAATAAAAGTTTGATTGTTATCATAGTTCTCCATGAAGGACTTGGGTGAAGCATCCTACATTCTAGGGATGAAGATCTATAGGGATAGATCTAAAAGGATGCTTGGTATATCCCAATCATGTATATAGAAACTATGCTGAAGAGGTTCAGTATGGAGAATTCTAAAAAGGACTATCTTCCGATAAGCCAAGAAATTTCTCTCTCTAAGAAGGATTATCCGGCAACTCCTAAAGAGAGAGAGTGTATGAGTAGAATTCTATATGCTTCGATAGTGGGGTCTATTATGTATCAATGATATGTACAAGATCAGATGTGGCATACTCATTAGGAGTGGTGAGTAGATACCAGTCTGACCCTAGAGAAAATCACTGGAAGATGGTTAAAACCATCCTTAAGTATTTAAGAAATACTAAGGACCAATGGTTGGTTTATGATGAGTTAGATCTAAAGCTTGTGGGGTTTACAAACTCCTGCTTTCAATCTGATCATGATGATAGTAAAAGTGTGTCGAGGTATATCTTTACTCTAAATGACAGAGTCATCTGCTGGAAAAGTTTCAAGCAGCATATAGCGGCTGACTCTATTTATGAAGTAGAGTACATGGCAGCATCAGATGCAACCAAAAAAGCTGTGTGGCTGAGGAAGTTCATCACCGAGCTCAGAGAGAACCCTCCATTGATGGTCCAGTCCTGCTCTACTATGACAACACTGGCACCATAGCTCAAGCAAAGGAACCGAAGGCACACCAACGAATAAAGCACATTCTATGCCACTTTCATTTGGTCCGTGAGATCGTGGATCGTGGTGACGTCAACCTTTAGAAGATTGACGGAAAGGAGAACCAAGCCGACCCCTTCACTAAAGCTCTGACAATCAAGGAGTTCGACAACCATAAGTCAAAGATGGGTATAAGATACTGTGCTGAGTGGCTTTAGGACAAGTGGGAGTTGCTAAAAATTATATCCCAAAGCCAATCGTTAGCCTGTTGATGGTTGAGCTATTTTATAATTATAATTAATTTATTAATTAATAAAATATTTTGGCATCTTTTTCATCATAAGTTTACATCTTCTAATGAACTTCATTATTGTGGTGAAGTCCTTAGGACTGTTTAGTTTCGATAAAGAGAGGATTTATCGATTAGTCCATAAATGGGTTCATGACCAAATGATAGGCTATTAATTAGGACAACAGCGTCTATCGAGCATAGGTCACTTTATGCCATATAGGTTGGTTGTCCTCTTAATCAAGGAGTGTGACGACACTGATATGGCATACTGGTGAGATGTATGGGTACATCGTTATTGAACGTGACCAACTCTAGAGCATTCTACTATCGAAAATATCTCTGATGGGATATAGGTATAAGTATCCCTTAGACTTGAGATCACCTCAGTGACTTGCAAGCAACTCACTATGCTTTGGTACCGGACTAACTGAATTTCTAATTCAGTAATGGAAGGCTTCTGGGCACAGTCAAGTACTTGCGAAGTTGGAGTGTGATCAAGATGGAATTGACCACTCTAAGAGTTGGAGAAGAATGTGTCACTGTATTTCAATATAGCAAAATCTTAGCCAGGGTAATCCATAAGATGGGTTTGATATTTTGAAATACAATGTGGACAATCTAATCAGAATTAATAATTGAACTCTAATATATCCTACTAGCATTATGGTCAAGAGGATGAATTATATGAAAACTATATCCGCATGGATTCTAAGGATGGTGTTCTACACCTTCGACCTATCCGATCGTCGAATATCATTGCTAGATGATCACTTTGATTGGTACAAAAATTTATTTCTATGCTACTAGCTTAGGTTTGGACCTATGAGGTCACACACATTAGAGCTTATGATCTGATCGGATGGTTGATCGGTGATTAAGAATCATTCTAGGGTTAAACAATCAATACGATTGGTGTTTAACCTAGTGCAAGTGTTATAGGAGGATCGATTAGCAATTGGATTGCTAATTAACTTAATTTGATTAAGTCAATAGGTTGAGATTAAGTATAATTAAATATAATTTAATTAAATTTGGTTTAGGCTTGATTGGATGAAGTTCAATTAGTTTATTGGATAAGCCAAGTGCAAGGAAGAACTAGTCCTAGTCTAACTAGGACTCGGATTAACCCAATTTTTTAATTTGATTGGAAAATAAATTAAAATTAAATCTGATTTAATTCAATTTAATTAAGTCCTTAAATGGGTTAGGGCCTTATTTAATTGGGTTGGTTTAATCTTAATTTTTTTTAGTTAAAGATCTTGTTTGACCAAGTCAAAATAGAAGTCCTAGTGTGACTTGGACTCCCTATCTCCTTGCGCCACCTTCGTCCCAACACCCTCCATACCTATTTTTTAGGTATTTTTCATTGAAAATCCCTTTCTTCCTGATTTTCACACCCCCTCTCTCGCTCCAAGTCATATTTGGAAGTTAGGTGGAAGACCAAGTCAAAGGAGGAATTAGTTTTGCTTAGGATTCTATGAGATAGAATCCTTGTTGACCAAAACATCTTTCCTTGAGTGCAGCCCTCTTTTTTAATTAATTCTTCCCTTATTCCATGAAAATAATCTCCTTTTTTGTTTACCCTCACTTGCTGGTCCATGCAAAAAATTATCAAGGAGGCACCCAAGAGTTGGGCACCCCAATAACTTCCCATGTTTGGATATTCCTAGTCTAGGAATTTGATCTAACTTGGACTCTTCTTTAGGAGAGGTTTGGGGTGTGAAAAAATCAGAGGAAGAGGATCATTGGGCATGGGGGTTCCATAGAAACCAAACTAGGTGTCTAGGTGAGAGAAAAGAGAAGAAGAAGAGGGTCTTCTTCTAGGGCTATTTTATTTTCAATCTCTCCTCCTTTCTTTTGAGTTTTTTTTTGAGAGAGTCTCAGAGCAGAAAACTCTAATCTTCCTTCTCATATTTTGGAGAGTCCAACTTTCGAAGAAGAGAGCATCAGATCGACCGTCGAAGAAGGATCAACATAGTACTAGCATGCTGTGCTGATTTTCTGCATCGGACTTTAGATCAAAGATCGTAGGTTTGTGTGGATGACTCCTAGAGGCCGGATGCGTGTGCGGCTCATGACTTCATCCTAAAGCCCAGATCAGTAAGTTAAAACATCTAACTTGCTCAGGTAATAGATCTGATCTATTAACTGTATACCTGCATTTGATGTAGTGTAGATCTAGGTTGATTTGATCAACCTTTTTCTTTCTTTTTTGATTTTAACTTTTGATTTAATATCATGCCTTAATCATGTAATAGATCTGAGATCTAGGTATTTACATGATTATTTACATAAATTTTAAATTTATTTAAGTCTTCCACTATAAGATCTTGAAAAGTTTCAAGATCTACCTATGAAATCCTAGATCTAGTTCCTTCAACCTCTGCCCGGTGCTCCACCTAGAACTGAAGTCCCCCTAATGCCGCAGAAGCCAACTCTATCTCTGAGTCTCCCGAGGCCAATCATCCAATGCTATACTATTGGATCTATCGCTGTACCTCGAACACCATCGCTGACCCTTCGGACCCTCTACACTCGCAGACCTATCCAAAACCATCTCAGATACACCGCACCCTATGGGCTCCTCCAAGACCACCAAGAGCTCATCCAAATCTTCACTTTCAGCAACTATACTGATGGAATCCAAGCTTTCTCCTCCCTTGCACTACTTTCAAAGTGGACACTCCCGCTTAAAGTGCCCTGCTTCTCCGTACTTGAAGCATCTCTTGGATCCCTTGCTGCCCCTCTGTTCGCCCTTCTTCTTTTTTTTCCTGTGCTTCTCTGAAACCATAAGACTCTCCTGGAAGACCTTCCTTTTTGTCATCCATTCTTGTTGCTCATTGGATCTGAGCACTGATACGATCTCCTGGTACACCAGTGTCTTCTTACCATACAGCAAAGTTATCACCAACGAATCGAAGCTCCCAGATAGCGAGCACAGCAACAATAGACTCTTGTCCTCCTCTTCTAAATCCACCCATATATTGAGCCAGTTCATGTTCATCCAGTCGAACTGCTGAATATGCCCTACAACATCCTCGCCCTCCTACATCCGAAGGCTATACAGTTACTTCTTCAACATCAACTTGTTGCACATGTTCTTCCCCATATACAATTGCTGCAACCTCGACCATAATCCCTTAGGTGTTCTCTCCTCCAACACACCAAACAAAACCTCATCTACCAAATGAGCCTTAATCATGGCACATACCCTTTTCTCCAAGGACACCCACTCCTGATCTATGATCTCCTTTGGCCTATCTTCCAAGGTCGAATCCAACCTCATCTGAACTAGCAAATCCTCCACCCTTACCATCCACATCATGAAACTTCTCTATCCATCAAACTTCTCTAATCATACCTTCAATCTACTATTTTTCATGATCAATCTGAATTAAATAATAGCAAACAGATTGATCTAAGAAATACCTTCACTAGGGATGGTGGACAGCAGTCCTATGATCTCTTCCTTCCTCACGAAGCCTGAAGAAAGCCTTTAGATTTGAATCTCGCTACTGATCTCTACTAAAAATTGATCTTCTCCCTCCTTCACGCTCAACCAGACTCTGATACCAATTGTTGTTCCTACGGCTGCTCGGAGCCACAGCCGTAGATCCGATCTCTTGCATGAACCTGGGTGTTAATCTAGCAAACTAAAGAAGATCTAAGAAAGATGAGAGAAGCTAGGATTTTGGTGTTGGAACCAAAGAGAAGAGAGAAGAGAGTTAGGGAGAAAAGCTTAATTGTATTTTCTTCTATTGTAAAAGTTATAATGTCCTGGTTTATATACCCTAGAGTTTCCACATGAATCCTAATAAACCCCAGCTCAAAAACTCTCTTAGGCTAACCCAATACATGAAAGTACACACCTAGCCCAAGTCTCAAATGCTCTCATCCCCTGGATCTAATTCCAATGCATATATAAATTAGCCTCCTTAAGACCTCTCAAACCAAATCTTAAGAACCCTAGGATCAACCCAGACCCTAGTCCAAAACAGACCCTCGCGTAACTCTGCCCGTGCACTGAGTCAACTCAGTCTCAGCACTGAGTCAACTCAGTCTCAGCACTGAGTCGGCTAAGTTTCACTAGATCGGCTTAGTCTGAAACTGAGCCAGTCCAGTTCTGTGTCGTGCCTGCAATCCTAAAACTCTACCTTTCAATTTTGCCTATGCTCTGAGACTTAGCCGACCCAATTTTGAATTGAGCTGGCTAACTTGCAGAAAATCTTCTTTCTGCAGTCTTGATTCTCCGACTTTGGTTTCTTGCTCCATCTTGAATCCCAGGTCTCCGAAGCACCAACCAAGCTCCTTGAGACTCTCAATACCCGAACCTCAAGCTCGTGGAGAGTTACATGCTGCATCCTAGGATAACTCCTGTCCTAGTCTTAGGACCATACCTATCCTAGCCTCCCCGAAGCCCTCACCCTGACTCCGCCCGTGGCCTCCCAAGGCTTGGGAGCACCACACCACCTACATCCATATGAGATGCACGACTAAAGGGGGAGTGTGCCCAATATTTCTCGTGTAAACATCTACAGGCGCACATCCCTAGGAAATCTCCAGGGGATGCATGCCCCTTATCCTTTAATTCCTGGATTCGAGTCAACATTTGACCTTGGTCCTGTTCTAATCTTATGGAATTAAGATAAAATCTTTTCAAGTTCCATCCAATGGATTTATGTTAGTCCTAATTAAGTTAGAACAAGCCTTGATCAGACTTGGACTCGATCCAGTCAGATCAAGAAAAATTCATCTAGAATTTTTGAGAGAGGCTTGTCCAAATTTCATCTCATGATTTTAGGACAAGCCCTAATCTGGCAAAGACAACCCTTATCTTATTCCCATCTTATGAGATTTAGGATAAGTCTTGATCAGGCCAGGATAAGGTCCAGTCAGATCAAGATAAATTCTTATAGAGTTTTCGAATAAGTCTTGTCCAAATAGTTTCAGAAATTAGTAGGTCTTGTCCTATTTCCATTCAATGGATTAGGACAAGCCTAGATTAGGCTAGGACAAGACTTTTCTGATCTAAATAAGTTTCAGTCAGACTAGGATAGAGCCATACAAGGCTCTTGGATAAGTCAAATTTAATTTGGCTTAGTCGAGATAAATCAGAAAAATGATAGAAGGAGAATATTAGATTCAATCATGTGCTAGCACGATTTTTTTGAACCTAATTGGATCTAATCCAAATCAATCAAACTGGATTAGCTCAATCGATGAAATTTAGATCCAAACCCTTTTTTGTATGATCTAGTTAAGTTTAGTTCTGTATGATAATGGGATATATCGTAATCTCCATCAATGACATCATCAAAATACCTTTCGATGGACAAGAACTCTTTCAATTCATCCAATTAAAATTGTCGATCATCAAGACAATTCTACTTGATCCCAAAATCCACCAGTGATACCTAGCAGTATATGGTGGCAACCCATGAAAATTGAATAGCAAACCTCTGGGTGTAGCAACTTATGTGATTGAGTTCTTCTATCATGAGCCCCAATGGAATAGGGTTAAGGTGAACTCATCAAACCCAACACCCATCATATGAATGAATCATTCGATTCGAGTCTGATGTGAAATACTAATAGAAACTTCTTTCTATTATTTCATCCTACCATGGCCATGGGTTTTAGAACTTGATCTTATGTTCATCATAGAACTACTCCTCCTCTATTGAGGTTGATAGATCCCATCTTGGTGCGATCCAATTTCTACAATCAACATGCTATAGCCAACATAGACCTCAGGATTTTGAATGGCTAGGAGACTGGGTTATGATACAGTCAAACTATAACACCCTCAAGGTGAACTACCAATGTACCTCAGGTCAAAAAACTAGACACACGACTGCAGCATTGAGCTATTTATTGACGAGTAGGTAGACTTCCTTATGACAGCTTGAGGTGGTCACGCTTGTGCCCTCATTCTCTAACGAGTATCTATACTCTCACTCTGATGTCTCTACATCATAGACTTAAGACTCATCTATCCTAAGAAAGTGATTATACATCGATCTTCCATATCGATCATCATTCTTATGATGATCCTACGATCGGGAGCAGTTTATGAGTTAATTATAATAACACGTGCCTTAAATTCTCAACTCTTAAGAATATGTGTTATCATGCCTATCAACTCAATAGATGTATTATAGATACTTTAATATACAATGTGATAGAATAAATAATCCTTTAACTAATTTTAGTCAAAATTATAAAAATGCTCCTAGAAAGTATTTAACAAGTGTCAGCCAATCTGGCTTCTAGGGCACACACTAACAAAATCAATCTTTATGTCTTCCAGTTCTTTAGAGGCCCTGAAGTCCAAGATAGCCTATTTCTTGGCCTTTGAGATCTGCCTTTCCTTCTCGACAACTTCGGCCTCTACCTTCCTCTTCCTCTCCACTTCCAGGGCTAGCTCCTCTTTTGCCTCCGTCGAAGCCTATTCAGCACTTTAGCCTGCCTCATGAAGGTGCCCAATCTTGGCAAACTTCTCATTTAGAAGATGGTCGATCTCGGTCTTGTGCTTTTCAAGAACCTTCGCCATCTTAGCCTTCTGAAGATTGATCGCCTTGATGTTGGCGATCAACTGATGATCCATCTATAGAAAATCAAGTTAGTCATGCTAATGAAAGAACATACAGACAAGTTAAAAAGGGAGGATAGGATGGTTACCTCAAGGAAGGTCCTAAGGGTATCCCAAGTCTGTTGCTTAAAGTCGATGTGGATGATCCTATCCACAACTTCGGGCAAGGTAAATCCATCTATCATGGACTTGACGACCTTCTGATCATCGAAAGGGAAATCAGTGCTATCCCCATTGGATCCCTCAAAGTTATGTTTGCTCTGAGCCTTCTTGGCAAGCGACTTCTTTCTTTTTCTGTCAGCTCTGCCTTCTCTCTCAACAAGAGTCGCTAGGGCTTGAACCTCGACAGGTGGGCTTGAAGCTAGTGGAGGTACCAAAACCTCGAGAGCAGTGACAATTTTAGCAGGTGCAGCCAAGCTTAGAGTGTCAATCTTGGCCTTCTTGGAGATCTCTCCATGCATGCTATCCTTCCTTTTGTGAGCCCGAAGTTCTTTGGACAACCGCTTCAACTCTTCTAGGTTAATTTCTGTCATAGTGGAAGGCTAAAGTTAGAGAAAAAAATGAAAAGAATAATTAACAAGATTTGAATCTATGCCTACTAGGTTAAAAGGGTTAAGACCGAGGTTAAACAGAGTCTGATCATTTAGCAATTGGGATAGTAGAGGAGCTTGGTAGTCTTTTAGTTTATTAGCCGAGTCGATCTTTTCTTTCTAACCCAAGAGCATGGTAGATTGAGTCTCTCAAATGCCCCCAAGAAGGAAGACCTAATTCTAAGGATGGATAGAAGACAAGAAAAAATTTTTTCTTCTAGTTATGAATGGAAGAAGGGGCACCCTTGAGCAACCCCTTCTTACCGAACTAGAAGGATAGATACCACCAATCTTTGACAATCGGATGATGCTTAAAGGTGAATTAATTGCAGAAAAGAAAAATGATAGGATGGACCTTGGTCGAGATGCAAAGGAAAAGGAATCCTATGATGAATCTAAATGAGTTCAGGACCATAGAGATGAAGAAAATGTTTAGAAATTGAAAGAGAGCTACAATGAAAGAGGGAATTAGGGAGCTACAACAAAGGAGGAAATCAGTGATAGGAATGGTGTACAGGACGGAAGCATGGATTTCAAAGCAAAATTATGAAATCATACAAACCAAACCCGAACCCTAGAACCATCTTATTAGCAATTAAATCATATAACATGCATTTGTAATATAAAAGAAAGTATTAGAACATGCCTCTTATCGCTAAACCCTGAATTATTCCTAATTATCGACAGCAATCCATCAGGGGTTCCATCAGGTGCCCACATGTTCACCCTCCAACGTTCATCCACACGGAGACTTGATCAAGACACCAGTACCTCTGATTTATATATAATTAAAATTTTAATAATAAGAACTTTAATTAAATAGGCAAGACCTTTCTTAGCCTTTATGTCACCTTCCTTGCCTCTCCTTATCTATCTTTCTTTTTCTTGTCTTCTTAATTTTTCTTCCTAATCTCTTAGTCTTAAGATGACTTCTTGTCCTTATAAGGACAAGGTCTGGACAAGAGAAGAGAAGAAAGAAAATTGGACAAAGAGAAAACTCTTGTCAGAAAGAAAGATAATTTTTTACAATCCTCCGGACTCATGGAACGCACCCTTATTTATAATGTACGTAAGGGTGCCAACATATTTTCTCGCACCCTTTCAAAATATTATCTCATGTCCCTTTAGCCAATCTCATGCCTCATCAGATAATAATGACATGTAGACTTAGTCCAAGAGGTGCCTTAAAGCAGAAGGACTCTCGGACTAATTCTACGTAAGTTATTTATGAAGAGTCGCAGGCTTTCAATCTTGGCACCATCATTTTCAACCATTAGATCAGATAAGAAGGCCATCCAATGGCTTTAAAATGGGATGCCCATTCAGCAAAATGGCATGGAGATAATCTTTGAATAGTCAAAGTCCCAAAGGACTTTGACTTGGTCCAAGAGGCGCCAAGGAAGAGAGGGCGGCAAGGAGTCCAGGGCAGCAAGGAGTCTTGGGCGATAAAGGGTCCTAGGCGATAAAAATTAAAATGATAATGGAGTTTTTTTTACCTATAGAAGGACTCTTTTGCGCCCCATATCTGATGTCCACACCTATATAAAAAATTTAGCAACATGAAAATATGGAAAAGTCAAAGAAGGTAGGCACCAACTTAATCCCATAGCGCTAAAGACCTTTGTGCATGAAGACTTCCCACTGCAGAGAGAGACTCTCTAGAAGTAATTCTAGTAGTGATTCCATCTAAAGCCAATCATCTAGGTTAATTCCAATTCAAGACAAATCCATTGGCTCAAATGGTCCTTAATTAGAACCAAATTGGAAGCTAATTGAATCCAATTCGAATCTAGGTGCTAGGGGTGCACATTGCTAGCATGTTCATCTTGCAAACATGATCTAATCCAATTAGATCCTTAATCAATTTTCTTTGTGTGTGATCCATTGGGTTCCACATCTATCCAGTAGTGGGTCTGGGTATGATTTGACCTAATTTGGTTAGAACTCGACCAAACTAATTTAGGTCAAAACTAGGCTACCCAATTTGACTTAATTAGAACACTTTCTAATTTAATGAATAAATTAAAATTTTAATTTGATCGAATCCATAAGATATGATTGACGTCTAGCAATGTATCGTGACTTCCCAGAAGATGTAAAATTTTGATGGAAATATCAAAAATACCCTTCAGTGAAAATTACCATGCAACTAGATCCTTCGATCTCCCTGCATCCTAAATTTGACTCTAGGTGTGGAAAAATGTCAATCCTAATATCATATTCATTTCTCTTTCAATCTTATGATGATGATTTATTTAATAAAATATTTAAAAATTATTTTTAATTTTCATCATACTTTGATAAAGTCTTCCTGAATCACATTGTTTTGAAGCAGGTAGGATGCAATTTCTCTACCAAGAATGATCGATTTCATTTAACCTACTCACAACCTTCATATAAATCCACCATATCCAGATCACCCATATCATAACTGAGTCATGAATGAGTATGAACCAAAATATGGATTTAATATAATAAGTTCTATGGTAGTTTCAGATCAAAAGGATTACATGCACAATCCACTAGAGAACCATCTATTGACATTAGATAAGACTCCATTAAAAATTCTCGATTTGATCAATTCAGTGAACTCAATTTCTCTAATGAGCACCACATTCTTGTATTAGTGTCATACATTGATAATTGTAGATCAATCATCCTCTCAAATCGAGCAATACAAGGATGTGCTAGTCAAACCGAAAAACAAATTGATCCTCAACTCAATGTCCCATTGACTAGGAATGATTCAAAATTAAGGGTTAAGGTTAGGTCTCACTAGTATGATCTCATCATAATCCTAAAATCATAGCCCTAATTTATGGGTTCATCATAATCTTAAATAAATAATAAGACACTGTATATGATGAAAAAGCCTTTATTTATTTTAAAATATCATTACATGAGTTTGGAAGACAAAAATAGTCTAAATAAATAAATAACATTTGATGGCTTAAGGG
Source organism: Cocos nucifera (assembly GCA_006176705.1). NCBI lineage: Eukaryota > Viridiplantae > Streptophyta > Magnoliopsida > Arecales > Arecaceae > Cocos > Cocos nucifera. Next base: position 648,622 of record QRFJ01001277.1, read on the forward strand.
CAATTTCTTTCAATCCCCCAGTTCGCACTAAAGCCAAATCGCCCCTTATATTTAATCCCATATTAATCAAGGGTGGCGATCAAACAGTTTGTAGTGGTAAAGCCTTAGTGAATGGGTCTAACTATGTTGTTCTTTGTGTCAACTTCATCTATGACTACATCTTATCTTTCAGTAATTTCACGAATGACGATGAAGCATCTCAGAATGTTTTGAATTTATGAGAGACCTTGGTACCTTTGCTTGAGCAATAGCTGTAGTATTATACAGTAAAGTGGTATGGATTCTTAATTTAGAATAATACCAATCAGTGATGAACTTCTCATCCAGACAACTCCTTGGTGGCTTCCTTACAACTATGTATTCTACCTCGTGGTTGAGTCAGCTACAGTTGGCTGCTTAGTAACTCATCCAACCACTGCTCCACACATTCAAAGTCAAAGACATATCCTGAAATGATTGCTATCATCTGGGTCGATTGAAAACTAAGAGTCACAATATGCTTCTAGTTTAAGATCAGAACCACCATATACTAGAAAATATCTTAGTCCTTCTCAAGTACTAAGAATATTATTTCACAACTTTTCAATGATCCTCTCACTAGAATCAGCCTTGAAATCTACCTTGCAATGCCTAAACATAAGCAACATCAGGCCTTGTACATAACATGGCATAACATTGTTGACACACATCAAAGCATAAAGGAAAGAACTCATCTATTTCTCTCTTCAATGTCTTTAGAAACATCTTTTTAGAGAGAGATATGCCTTGAGTCATGGGTAACGTAACCTCTTTTACTCCCATCCATACTAATCTTATTCAGTATTAAGTCAATTACCTAGAATGGCAGCCGATATTCTTTTAGATCTATCATATAAGACTTTATCCTAGTATATAGATGCTCTCCCAAGTCTTTCATTAAAAATTTATTTGATAGCCATAATTAACTGATGCAACATGGGGGGGATATCATTTCTAATGAGGAGTATGGTCTCCCATAGTTTTCTTGCACACACACTGCAAGGAAAATCCTAATTCTGGGGTCAGGTTCGTAACATCGAATTGGATCGAAGAGAATATTTTAAAAATTTTCTCTAATCCTAATCAGATTCTGACATTTTAAATATTTTATGATTTTAATAATCAAAAAAATTGAATTAAATCAAATCTAAATTAATTTTAACCTTGATTCTGGGTAATCTAATTACCCGTTGATGATCTGTTGAATGCCTGAAGTTTTGGATCTAGCCACGCAAGTGCCTGGCCTCTATCGAAATCCACTCGGACTGGATCTAGAGATCTTCTCCTTCTCTTTCTTTTCTCCAAAAATTAGATCTAGATCTAATTTGGAAGATCTTCGAAACTCCTTTCAAAGATCTGCTGTCATCTCTGCAGCAGTACTGCCTTCTTCCTTTCTCGTCTGCCTTTTCTTGCTTGAATCGCACTAATCTGAAGGCCCAACTTCCTTGGACATGGAGAGGAGAGAGAGGATCAGAAAGGTGATGTAGAGGAGGAAGAGGGGCAGCCTTGGGGCATGGCTAGGAGAGAAGTCTATAAAAGGTGGGCGCAGAAAGGTCTTTATATAGATCCTGTTGCACTATGCAGTGCCACATCATCCTGACCAATCACATTGCTTCGTTTAATCAGATCTAAATCTGATTGGTGGGATGACATCACCTAATCCAATTAGATGAGAGACCCATAGATTCATCCTAAGTGTGCCTAATACTGATCAAAGTCTAGGTGAGTCACCTAGTTTGAATCCAAGAAGCAACCTAGAGTCCCATCCGTATGGGACTCCAGGCATCCCTATCCATAGGTGCACGCCATCCTAGGCATGCACCCCTTCCTTTCCAAATTTTAGGGAGGGGACAAGCCCCTTCTGCTCTCCAATAAGTGCATGATATATGGGCAAATGTCCAAGGGTCAAAGGTCAACGTTTGACCAAAGTCAAAGAACAAGAATTAACAGGTGACGAAAAATGGCAGGTGTTGTCTTAAATTTATCTCATAAATTAAGACAATCCTTTTTCTAACCTGAACAAGCTCCAGTCAGATCAGGTAAAGGTACCTGAGTGAACACAAACTCATTTGGCTCAGTTGAGACAACTTTTAATGATAGAAAAAGGAGAATGTTAGGTTCAATCATGTGCTAGCATGATTTCCTTGAACCTAATTGAATCTAATCAAATCAATTGAACTGAGTTAGTCCAATTGTTGATATCCAGATCCAAATTCTTGGTTGTGTGATCCAGTTAGTTTGTTCTATATGTAATGGATATTAGTTGATCTTCATCATCAACATCATCGAAACTCCTTTCGATGGATCAGAAACTCTTCTGATTTAGACAATTAGATATAGATCATCTAAATCATTCTAATGCTCCCAAAATCCACCAGTGATACCTAAGCAATATAAGGTGGCAATCATAAAAACTAAAGAGAACCTCTCAAGCAGCTACTTGTGTATTAAATCTTCTATCTTGAGCTCCGATCAAAGGGTTAAGGTGAACTCTCAAACCCTAATTCTATCATATGATTTAATCCATTCGATTCAAGCCGATGTAAAATCTAATAAAACTCTTTCTATTATTTCACTCTCGCCAGGCCATGGGCTTATGCACTTGATTCTACATGATCATCAATAGGTCTCTCACCACCAAGGTAGATAGATTCCCATCTTGGTGCAATCCAATTCCTACAATGACACTATAGCCAACATACACCTCAAGATTTCGAATCTAGGAAATGAGTCATATGTATTCAAACTATAACACTCTCAAGGTAAACTGCCCATGCACCTCAGGTCAAAACCAAACACACCACTGCAGCCTCGATTAGTCATCGCGACGAGAAGGTAGACTTCCTTATGACTACTCGAGGGTGTCACGCTCATGCCTCTCTCTTAACAGAGTAACCTGTACTCTCGTTCTGGTATCTCGTACACCTTAGACTTCAAGACTCATGTACTATAAAGAACGTATTGTACACTAACTTCAGAATCAATCACCATCCTCATGATGAATCCACTAACGGTCAGGAGCATTTATGAGTTAATAATGAAAATTCTGTCTTAAATTTTTAAGTTTGAAAATAAGAAATATTACATAACTCAAAAATGATCATAGACACTAATACAACATATGTGATAAAAATAAACACATTTAATTAATTTATAATTAAAAAATAATTTGCCCCTAAAGTGTATTACAAGTGTCAGCCAATTCTGGCTTCTAGGGCACACATATCTAAACAACACCCACTTGACCTAAAGCCAATTGGCTACAAATCTAAGTCCCATCTCTCAGCTTCGATCTTCTGCTGAACAACAACTTTGTAAGTCGGTCCGCCGCATTGTTTGAGGAGTCACTCCTTGACCTCGACGTAACCTTCTCGCAGTAATCCGGATGAGGTGGTATCACCAGCTCGATTGCTTAGATTTTTGGTGAGACCTCGCTCTTAGCAAGGCTATGCACCATTATGACGCAGTCAGAAGGAATGGCAATCTGATGCATCACTCCGATCTCTACGGCAAAACTTCTTGTACTAGAATGCTCCTTTGCAGCTTCTGATGCAAGTAATATATTCTGCTTCCATGGTGGAATCCACTATCACTATCTGCTTGAAATTTTTTCAACTGACAGCTCCATCATTACACAAAAACAAACTCCCTGATGTCAACTTTCGATCATCTACATCGAACATAAAATCCAAATCTATATACCCCTGGACTTGGAGTTCTCCATTATCAAAGACCAACAACATATCCTTAGTTCTTCTCAAGTACTTAAGGATACATTTCATAGAAGTTCAGTGTTCTTCACCTGGATTCGACTGATATCTGTTCGTGATAGTCACGGCATGGGCTATATCAAGTCATGTACATATCATGGCATACATGAGGCTCCCTATTATTGAAGCATAAGGGATCTTGCTCATGCGTTCTATTTTCTTAGATGTGCTGGCACATCTTCTTCGAAAGATAAATGCCATGCCTGAAAGGTACTAACACCTCTCAGAGTTTTCATACTAAACTCTTTAGTAACTTCCTCTATATACATCTTCTGTGAAAGTCCTAGCATCCTATTCGTCTATCTCTATAGAACCTAATTCTAAAATAAGGATGCTTCTCCTAGGTCTTTCATGGAGAATCTTAGATAACGCACATTTAAGTGTGGTCAACATGAAAATATCATTCTAATAAGAAGATGTCATCCCGTACAATACAAGAAAGACAATAGCGCCTACCACTGACCTTTTTGAAGACACTGCTCCTCCTCATTTTTGATGAAACAAACATTTGATCACATCATAAAAGAGTATTCCAGCTCGAGATGCTTGCTTAAGTCCATATAGAACCTTTGCAGCTTGCATACCTTGTGATCATCATCACTGGATGTGAAACCTAGCGACTGTTCCATAAGATATCTTCCCTCAGATATCCATTTTAATCACATGCCATTTTCAGCATTTGCATACATGAAATAGGTTTGCAACAGCATGCCAATGTGTGGATGGTATTTTAGCACTAGGCAACTAGTGAAAAGGTATGCTGATAGTCCACGCCTTCACATGACTATAACCTTTTGCCACTAATCAGCCCTTGAAGTCTCATATTCCCATCATCAGACCAATCTTTCTCTTTAATCCTTATACCAATAGTATATACTTTCTGATGGATCTACAAGGTCAACTTGGTTATAAGTGCATCGAGTCAATTTCTGCCTATTTGGCTTTAAACCATTTTAGAGTCGATATCATATCGCCTTATTAAGGTTTTGGGACACACCTGAAACCCC
>QRFJ01001278.1:0-17901 GCA_006176705.1 Cocos nucifera
GATCAGATATTTATGTTATCCAATTTAATGCACTGCTCATGGAGATCGAAACCTAAAACCAGGTCTTATTGGCAATGGCCCATACTTAAGGACGGCCTTCAGAAGAATGATTTGCTGCGCCTCTGAGAGAAGGAATACCCAAGGGACTTTTACTGATCTGCTAGCTCAAGCTAAGGGATATGCCTGAGTGAAAGAAGCCATCAAATTAAAAGATGAGGAAGTCGCAGGAGAGCAGCAGGCGAGCGAGTCTAATAAACCCATAGCTGTTGGAGAGCCCAATGAAGTTCAGCCACGCTCACGAACTCCCCTGAGCGCAGCAAGCAGCCTGAACTGCTCCTCGAGCTTGTTGTCAAAGAAGCCCCAATAGAAGGGCATGTCGAATTTCTCCCCCCAGAAGGTTTCACAACTACGCCTCCCTCAATGTTCCACAGATATCGGCCTGAAGCAAGAGAAGATCGATCGAGGATACTGCCATAGCCAAAACCATCAAGGAGGAAGGAACAACAAGAAGATCGGCCACCTCTCGACATCATCAACACTATCTCAGAGGGACTTAGCTCTTCGATGAGCCACCATCTCTTAGCCTCAGAGCCAAATAAAGCTTTCCCCAAATTAGAAAGGCCTATATGAAATAAAAGAGGTCGTCCGACCTAGAGCATATCGCCTGAAGGAGCTTGGAGGAATAATGCTTCCATGACCTTAGAATTCAGAAAATCTGAGAATGAAAGAAGCAATCAAAAGTGGCCATATTAGAAATAGGAGGAGAACCCCATCTTAACATGAGCAAGTCGAAGACCTCCGATTATTTAAGACAAGAGGAGAACCTTATCCTTTAGACGAGCTGAGAAGAGAGGCCCTGACACCAGCCCTAACGTACCCCTACAGTCCATTAGGAATAGGAGGAGAACCTCATCCTAACGTGAGCATGTCGAAGACCTCCGATTATTTAAGACAGAAGGAGAACCTCATCCTTTAGATGAGGTGAGGAGAGAGGCCCTGATAATGTCCCTAATGTGCCCCTATAGCCCATTAGGAACAGGAGAAGAACCTTGTCCGAATGTAAGCAAAGTTAAGGACCTCGTCGATATAAGACAAGATGGCGGGAGATGCCGTACCGACGATCCCAACACTTCAACAAGAGATAAGATCTCCTCCGAGCTTCAACTTTGATAGGAGATAAGATCTCCTACAATCTTGGCTGGAGAAAAGATCTCCCCCGAGCTTCAATTAAAGATAGAATCTCCTTCAACCTCGATAGGAGATAAGATCTCCTGCAAGCTTCAACTTCAATAGGAGATAAGATCTCCTACATCCTCGACTTGAGATAAAGATCTCTTCCGAGCCTCAACTTCAACAGGAGATAAGATCTCCTACAATCTTGGCTAGAGATTAAGATCTCCCTAAGCTTTAACTTCAATAGGAGATAAGATCTCCTATAATCTCGATTGAAAGATAAGATCTCCCTGAGCTTCAACTTCAATAGAAAGATAGATCTCCTTCAATCTCAACAGGAGATAAGATCTCCTACAACCTCGACTGAAGATAAGATCTCCTCTAAGCTTCAACTTCAACAGGAGATAAGATTTTCAAAAACCTCGACTGGAGATAAGATCTTTTCCGAGCTTTAACTTCAAATAGAAGATAAGATCTCCCTCAAGCTTCAACTTCTATAGAGAGATAAGATCTCCTATAACCTCGATTGAGAATAAGATCTCCCCCAAACTTCAACAAAAGATAGAATCTCCTTAAACCTCAATAGGAGATAAAATCTTCTCCGAGCTTCAACTTAAATAGGAGATAAGATCTTCTATAACCTCGACTGGAGATAAGAACTTTCCCGAGCTTCAACTTCAATAGGAGATAAGATCTCCTACAATCTCGATGGGAGATATGATCTCCCTCGAGCTTCAACATCGACAGGAGATAAGATCTCCAATAACCTTGGCTGGAGATAAAATCTTCCCTGAGCTTTAACTTTCATAGGAGATAAGATCTCCTACAATCTCAACTGGAGATAAGATCTCTTCTGAGCTTCAATAGAAGATAGAATCTCCTTCAACCTCAATAGAAGATAAGATCTCCTACAAGCTTCAACTTCAACAGAAGATAAGATCTCCTACAACCTCGGTTTGAGATATGATCTCCCCTGAGCTTTAACTTCAACAGGAGATCTTATCTCCTACAACCTCGACTGGAGATAAGATCTTCTCTGAGCTTCAACTTTCATAGTAGATAAGATCTCCTACAACCTTGATTGGAGATAAGATCTCTCCGAGCTTCAATAGAAGATATAATCTCCTTCAACCTCAACAAGAGATAAGATTTTCTACAAGCTTCAACTTCAACAGGAGATAAGATCTCCTACAACCTCAGCTGAAGATAAGATCTCTCCGAGCTTCAACTTCAATAGAAGATAAAATCTCCTACAACATTAACTGGAGATAAGATTTCTTGCGAGCTTCAACTTTAATAGGAGATAAGACCTCCTACAACAAAGACTAGAGATAAGATCTCCCCTAAGCTTCGACTTCAATAGGAGATATGATCTCCTACAACTTCAGTTGGAGATAAGATCTCCACCGAGCTTCAACCTCAATAGGAGAAATGATCTCCTACAACCTCGATTAGAGATAAGATCTTTCCCAAGCTTCAACCTTAATAGGAGATAAGATCTCCTACAACCTCGACTGGAGATAAGATTTTTTTGGAGCTTCAACTTTAATAGGAGACAAAATCTCTTACAACCTTGGCTGGAGATAAGATCTCCCCCGAGCTTCAACCTTAATAGAAGATAAGATCTCGTACAACCTCTGCTGAAGATAAGATCTCTCCTGAGTCTCAATTTCAATAGGAGATAAGATCTCCTACAACCTCGACTGGAGATAAGATCTTTTTCTAGCTTCAACCTCAATAGGAGATAAGATCTCCTACAACCTCGACTGGAGATAAGATCTCCCTTAAGCTTCAACTTCAAAAGAAGATAAGATCTCTCTCAACTTCAACCCAAGATAAGATCTTCCTCGAGCTTTAACTTTAGTAGAAGATAAGATCTCCCTTGAGCTTCAACCTCAATGGATGCAGAGCTCGAAAAAGAACTTTGATAGTTGCCTTTTTTGTACTTCCTTTCTTCAAATTTCGAACTCTAGAGTGGGGGAACTAGTATTGGGGATAAACACCGCTCTTGTCAAAGTCTAGTCTGATGCTTAGTCTAATATAGCTGGCAATCATGGAAGAGCTTTGATCGAGAATTCTTTCTCTACTGGCAAAATCCCTTCCAGACTTCTTCAACAGCCAAACTTTTTCAGCAGCCGAACCCCTCCCAGACTCTTTCAGAAGTCGAACCCTTCCCGGACTTCTCCAGCAACTGAACTCCTCCAGTGATCGAACCCCTCTCAGACTCCTCCAACAATCGAATCCCTCTCAAACTCCTCCAGTGGTCGAGCTCCTTTCGAACTCCCCCTTCCGTCGGATTCCTTCAAGAGCCAAACTCCTTTCGGACTTCTCCTTCAGTCAGATTCCTCTAAGAGCCAAACTTCTTCTAGACTTCTCCTTCAATCGAACTTCTCCACCAATTGAACTCCTTCTAGACTTCTCCATCAATCGAACTCCATCTGGATTCCTCCAGCGGATTACTTCTAGATTTCAAGTAGTATTCCTCTCAGATGATCCCCTCTAGCTGTATTTTTTTTAAGAGTCTAAACTCCTTAGAAATTGATATACGTCAAAGCTAGTCACCAACCAACATCTGCTTCCTCCGAACTTTGACTATTAAATCTCGACGAATGGACACATCACGATAACGGACACCTCTTTCTGTAACAAACTCCATATGGCCCTGAGCAGCTCAGTATCGGACGGCTATGATTGTCACTATCAGTCTGCTACATGTGATGCCCCTCTCCATAACAAACCACATGTGGCCCCGAGTAGTCAACTACCAGATGGCTACGATTGTCACTATCATTCTGCTCTGAGCTCCATCTATAAAGGAGATCCTTTATATATATTTTCTCTAAGCTCTCTTCTTCTTTCCAAAACTCTACTGAGTTCTTTTCTGAGCACTCCATTTCTATTGGTCAGAAGAGCTGACTTGATCATCGGAGGGTCCTGTCGGAGCCACCATCACCGACTTCAGATGAAACTTTATTTTGTAGGTCACTGACGGTGACTTCTTCTTCCTCAACTCAAGCTCGATCCGACGTCAACTAGATTCTGCACCAATGACACCATTGTTCAATTATCCACAGAAAGCAGTAACACCATTCATAATGACATTACACACTCATTGCTTTATTAAAATTTCATAATTATTCATGGCCAAAAGGCCTACAGAAATAATATTTAAAAAGAAATTAGGATAGAAATGACAATCACTAAGAACAATGGTATGAGATTCAAATACAAGTTTCAAAATTTCTAAAGCTAGAACTGAAACTGGTCTTCCATTTCTAATGTTCAGAAATCTCTCGCCTTGCTCGAATCTTCTACTGACCTACAATCCCTGCAATGAATTACAAATATAGTAAGAACTATGGATATCCAATACCCAGTCAGTAATATCATAAATAAAGAAATTGCAAGGAGTTATCAAATAAATACCTTTTCCAGTAATAGCTTACTTCTTTCTCTACCTGTTCGGATCTAAGGAGGTAATGTACTAAGGACAGTTCCTTTTTCAGTGCTCCCACTTCTTGCAAAAGAAGCATTCGACTTGACTCTTATCGGGCTTGGTCTTTGGGGTCTGAGCTTGCATGGGTGTCCTAGCATGATCATGCACCTTCTTGGCTTTCTTCTTATTGTTCTTCTTCTCTTTCCTAAAGGATCGAGAATGAGAAGACGAACCACCCAATAAGTTCACCAACTCCTTATAGAGTTGGTGACCCTTCTCAAATTTCTGAAGTAACCCCAGTAACCCATGGTAGTCCACTTCAGGCTTTGACATTCTATAATATTTAAGGAATAGTAGATAAGACTTGGGTAGTGAATTCAATATTGCATCTTTTCCAAGTTGTTTATGCAAGAAAAAGCCGAGCTTTCTCAAGCGCTCTATCAGCTCAATCATGTACAATACATGATTAGTGATAGAGGCACCATCTAGCATTCTGGCATTGAAGATGGCACAACTAGTCTTGTGCCTCTCAATGTCATCGAATGTGCTAAAAGAATCCTCCAACACTTGGGGCACTGTGTTTGGCTGAGCTGTCTCAAACTTGTGATTGAACTCATCACTCATCGCAGCCAGTATAATGCAGCGCACCGTGGTTCGATCACTTAGCTACTTCTGATAAGTATCTCTGACTATTTCATGTGCCTTTACAGCTGGCTCCTCAGGTGCAGGATCTGTCAATACATCTAGGATACGTTCATGCTTCAGGATAATCTTCAACTTTTGATACCAGCTATCAAAGTTGGGTCCCATCATCTTATCATTGTCTAATAATGATCGGAGTGATAGAGAAGTGGCCATGTCTGCATAATGAAAAACTAAAATCTAATTAGTAATTGATTTACTAAATCTAAAGATTTGGACATTAATCAAAAGGTTTCTCCCACTATTTTATTCAAATTGATAGCCTCTACCTCCAATTCGAGGAATTATCCTAATTTCTTAGTGGGTACTAGAATCCATATAGGCGGTACACTAGTTCAACTTTGGTTGGTCCACCCATGTACATCTAAGGGTAGATTCATAATCAATTGATTCTCTAAATAATTTTCAGTAATTAAATTTTTCCCTAGGCCCGGATCAGTTGGCTTTGGTCTTCTTAGAAAAGGGTCCAGTTAGATCCAACTATTAACATAACCATACTTGGCCCATCCAACTAATGAATGATCAGACCCAACTTTGGTTGGCCCACCTGACCACCATTTAGAAAGATGTATCCAAGAGATTATATAATGAATGATAATTCCATCAATCGATAAGCACCAGGCCTTTGGGCCTCCAATGATTATCCAATTGATGGACCTATTATCATCCACTTTAATAAGAGGCTATGATCTAGTTATCATATAACTATTTTATTTATGGACCTAATAATTTTATAGGATTTATTTATAGAATTGAGTAGGTCAAATTAACCAGTTTGTCATGATCCTCCCACTAACTTCACCAAGTCAGCTTAAGGGAGACCATTAATAGGCTGGTCTAGGAGCACCTAAATCAGTCAAACTGATTTATCTAGTTGACATGGGTTAGCTCGAATAGTCAAGCAATTCGATCAAAACATAATCCCACTAAGAGGTCAGGTAAGTTTGATTAGTGGAAGGGTCTGTCAGGCTTGCTTTAGACACCATCAAAAATGGCCAGGTAAGTGGGCTATCAATTAAAAACCATTGGTCTGGCTTACCTTAGATACCAACTAATTTAATTAGTTTTAATTAGATCAACCTAACAGTTCATGCTAGATCACGTAGCTAAGAATCAAGTTCATCTTGGATCTTATTAAAGAAATTGACTTGACCAACTATAACTATTGTAATTGATCTAGAGAATCCTTGATCTAATTTAAGACTATAATTGATATATTTAGTCAATTCTCTAATTAAGTCCATTCTTTAATCTAACTCTAGTCTAACCCAATTAATGGGCCTAATCTTCACTAACCCATTTAACCCAATGTGTTATGATTTGTATCTTAGGATCTTCAACTCACAATCCTAGATCCTAATCAATCAACTTCTTAACTCTCAATTAAGTTTTGGACTGAGGGTTGGGGTACAATTTTTCGAAAAAGATTTTCATATTTGTAAAATATTTTTATAACATGGTTCTATCAATCAAGTTGGATGTTTGATTCATAATCAATATGCAAGTAAAATAAACATAAAACTACTTTAAATCTAATCTAAACAGGTTCATGTAATTAAAGTAGTTTCAATAATAATCAATCATGAATCTTCTTAGATCAAATCTAACACATTTATGATGATTGAAATTAGATTAAAATATTTTTAATTAGATCATAAAATCTCTTAGATCTAATCTAAAATTTTATGATGAATATTTTAGATCAGCACGTACTTGGACAATCTATTCACTGTAAGAGATAAACCTTACAGCAGGACAACCTTATGGCAGTCCATGCAAGCTAAAATATTTTATTTTATTTTATTTTTTTAATTATAGATTTAATAATTAGATTATAAATTATATCTATTCTAAGAAATAATCTAGACATGTACAAAAATCATGTAATAAGAACCTAGGCTCTGATACCAATTGAAGGAACCAAATCTAGGATTTCATAGATCTTGAAACTTTTTCATGATCTTACAGCGAAAGACATAAATAAATTTAAAATTTATTTAAATAAATATATAAATACTTAGATCTTAGATCTATTACATGACCAAGGTATGATATTAAATTAAAAATTAGAATTAAAAAAGAAAGAAAAAAGGTTGATCGAATCAACCTAGATCTATACTATATCAAATGTAGGTACGAAGTTTATAGATCAGATCTATTATCCGAGCAAGTTTAGATGTTCTAACTTGCTGATCTAGGCTTGAGGATGAAGTCATGAGTCATACATATGTCTGGACTTTATGAGTCATCCACACAAGCTTATGATTTCTGATCTGAAGTCCGATGCAGGAAATCAGCATAGCATGCTAGTACTGTGCTGATCCTTCTTCGATGGTTGATCCGATGCTTCCTTCTTCAAAATTTGGACTCTCTAAAATATGAGAAGGAAGATAAGAGTTTGCTGATCTGAGACTCTCTTAAAAAAACTCAAAAGAAAGGAGGGATTGAAAATAAAACTATCCTAGAAGAAAACCCTCTTCTTCTTCTCTTTCCTCTCACCTAGACATCTAGTTTGGTGCCTATGGAACCCCCATGCCCAAGGACCCTCTTCCTCTAATTTTTTCACACCCTAAATCTCTTCCAAGGATTTATATTTTATGAAAAAATTAGAATAAAATTCATCCAATAAATAGGAAAAAAGAAGAGTCTAAGTTAGGTCAAATTCCTAGACTAGGAATATCCAAACATAGGAAGTTGTTGGGGTGCCCAACTCTTGGGCCCCTCCTCCATAATTTTTGGCATGGACTAGCAAGGGAGGGTGCACAAAAAAAAAAGATTATTTTTATGAAAGAGAAGAATTAATTAAAAGGGGGGCGGTACACAAGGAAAGATATTTTAGTCAATAAGGATTCTATCTCATAGAATCCTAAGCAAAACCAATTCCTCTTTTGACTTGGTCTTCTACCTAACTTCAAAATATGACTTGGAGGAAGAGAGGGGGCATGAAAATCAGAATGAAAGAGATTTTTTATAAAAAATACCTAAAAAATAGGTATGGGGGGCATTGGGACCAAGGTGGCATAAGGAGATAGGGAGTCCTAGTCACACTATGACTCCTATTTTGACTTGGTCATACAAGATCTTTTAACCAAATAAAATTAAGATTAAATCAAACCAATTAAATAAGGACCTAACCCATTTAAGGACTTAATTAAATTAAATTAAATTCTAATTTATTTTCTAATCAAATTAAAAAATTAGGTTACCTTGTTAGACTAGGACTAGTTCTTCCTTGCACTTGGCTTATCCAATAAACTAATTGGACTTGGTTCAATCATGTCCAAACTAAATCTAACTAAATTATATTTAATTATACTTAATCTCAATCTATTGGCTTAATCAAATTAAGCCAATTAGCAATTCAATTGCTAATCGATCCTCCTACAATACTTGCACTAGGTTAAACACCAATCTTATTGATTGTTTAATCCTAGAACGATTCTTAATCATTGATCAACCATCCAATCAGATCATAAGCTCTAATGTGTGTGACCTCATAGGTCCGAACCTAAGTTAGTAGCATAGGAATAAATATTTGTATCAATTAAAGTGACCATCCAGTAATGATATCCGACGGTCAGATAGATCGAAGGTGTAGAACACCATCCTTAGAATCCATGCGGAAATAGTTTTCATATTATTCATCCCCTTGACCATAATGCTCATAGAACACATCAAAGTTCAACTATCAACTCTAATCAGGTTGTCCACATTGTATTTTAAAATATCAAATCCATCTAATGGATTGCCCTAGTAAAGATTTTGCTATATTGAAATACAGAGATACATTCTTCTCCAACTCTTGGAGTGGTCAATTCCATTTTGATCACACTCCGACTTCACAAGTACTTGATTATGCCCAAAATTCTTTCGTTGTTGAATTAAAAATTTAGTTAGTCTGGTACCAATGCACAATGAGTTGGTTGCAAGTCACTATGGTGATCTCAGGTCTAAGGGATACTTATATCTATATCTCATCAGAGACATTCTCGATAGCACAATATTCTGAAGTTGGTCACGTTCAATGATGATGTACCCATACATCTCATCTGTATGCTATACCAGTGTCTCTACACATCTTTGTTAAGAGGACAACTAACGTTATATGGCATACAGCGATTTATGCTCGATAGATTCTGTCATCCTAATTAACAGTCTATCATTTGATCATGAATAAATTTAAGGACTAATCGATAAATCCTCTCTTTATTGAAACTAAATAATCCTAAGAACTCATCACAATAATGAAGTTTATTAGAAGATATAAACTTATGATGAAAAAAATTAAAATATTTTTTATTAATTAATAAATCAATTATAATATCTCAACCATCAACAGATTGATGATTGACTTTGGAACATAATTCTGAACAAATGGTTGGATCTAACCGAACCTTTTCAGTAAGGCCAAAGCCTACTGATTAGGAACTGGGGCAAAATTTAATTACTAAAAATTATTTAGAGAAATAATTGATTATGAACCTATCCTTAGATGTACATGGGTTGGTCAACCAAAGTTGGGCTCGTGTGTAGTCTATGTGAATTCTAGTATCCACTTAGAAATTTGGATAATTCCTTGAATTGGAGGTTGAGGCTACCAATTCGAATAAAATAGTAAAAGAAACTTTTAATTAAAATCCAAATTTTTAGGTTTAATGAATCAATTACTAATTAGGTTATGATTTTTCTTTGTGCAGATATGGCCACTTCCCTATCACTTCGATCATTGTTGGACAATGATAAGTTGGTGGGATTCAACTTCGGTAGCTGGTACCAAAAGTTGAAAATTATCCTAAAGCAAGAGTGGATCCTATATGTATTAACGGATCTTGCACCTAAGGAGCCAGTTGTCAATGCACGTGGAACAGTCAGAGATACTTAGTAAAAGTGGCTCAGTGATCGGACCATGGTGTGCTGCATTATGCTGGTTGCTATGAGCGACGAGTTCAACCGTAGATTCGAGATAGCTCAGACAAAGTACATGCTTCAAGTGTTGAAGGAATCCTTTGGCAAACCTGATGATGTGGAGAGGCACAAGACTAGTTATTCCATCTTCAACACCAAGATGCGGGATGGTGCCTCTATCACTGATCATGTATTGTACATGATCGAGATGATAGAGTGTTTGAGCAAGCTCGGCTTTTCTTTGCATAAACAGCTTGAGAATGATGTGATACTGAACTCGTTGCCCAAGTCTTTTCTCTCATTCCTTAATCATTTTAGGATGACAAAGCTTGAAGTAGACTACCATGGGTTACTGGGGTTGCTTCAGAACTTTTAGAAGGATCACCAACTTCATAAGGAGTCGGTGAACATAGTGGGAGGTGTTAGATATATGTGCCCTAGAAGTCAGAATTGGCTGACACCTATTGTATACTTCTAAGAGCAAAATTATAATTTGACTATAAATAATAAAATAGATTATTTTCTATCACAATATGTATTTAGTGTCTGTGATACATCCCTTGAGTTAATGGTGATAATAATTCTTATTTTTAAGAGTTGAAAATTTAAGACATGAATTTTTATTATTAACTCATAAAATGCTTCCGACTGTAGGATCATCATAAGGATGGTGATTGATTCGAAAGGTTGGTGTACAATCACTTCTTTATTGTAGATGAGTCTTGAGTAAACGATGTAGAGACACCGAAGCGAGAGTATAGGTACTCGTTAAAGAACGAGAGCACTGAACGTGACCACCTCGAGTAGTCATAAAAAAGTATATCTTCTTGTCGACGACTGACTTGAAGTTGTAGTGGTGTGTCTGATTCTTTGATCTGAGGTGCATCGACAGTCCATCTTGAGGGTGTTATAGTTTGACTACACCATGACTCAGTCTCCTAGCCATTCGAAATCTTGAGGTGTATGTTGGCTATAGCATGTTCATTGTAGCAAATAGATTACATCATGAGGGAATCTATCTACCTCGGTAGATGAGGAGTAGCCCTATGACGATCATGAGAATCATGTCCATAAGCCCATGGCCATGGTGGAGTAAAATAATAGAAAGAGTTTTTATTAATATTTTCACATCGCACTTGAATCAAATGATTAAATCATATGATAGAAATTAGGGTTTGACGAGTTCACCTTAATTCTAATCTGATCGGAGCTCAAGATAGAAGAACTTAATCACACATGTAACTACACCAAGAGGTTCATTTTCAGTTTTGATGGGTTGCCACCATATACTGCTAGGTGTCACTGGTAGATTTTGGGAGCAATTAGAATGATTTGGATGATCGATCATTCTAGTTGTCAGAATCAAAAAAGTTCTGATCCATCGAAAAGTGATTCGATGATGTCGATGATAGAGATCACAACATGTCCCATTACCATATAGAACTAAACCTAACTGGATCGCACAAATAAGGGTTTGGATCTGGATATCATCAATTGGACTAACCTAGTTCAATTGATTTTAATTAGATTCAATTAGGTTCAAAAAAATCGTGCTAGCATATGATTGATCCTAATGTTTTCCTTCTACAATCATTAAATATTGTCTCGACTAAGCTAAATATGTTTGGACTCACTTAAGTATCTTTACTTGGTCTGACTAGAGTTTGTCCAGGTTAGAAAATGATAGTCTTAATTTATGAGATAAATTTGAGACAACACATGCCACTTTCCATCACCTGTTAATTCTTGTCTTTTGACTTTGATCAAACATTGATCTTTGATACTTAGATATCTGCCCATGTGTCATGCACCCATAGAAAAGTGGATAGGGGCTTGTCCCCTAGCTAGAAAGAGGAAAGGAGGGGGCGCATGGCTAGGGAGGCATGCGCCCAAGGATAGGGATGCCTGGAGTCCCATACAGATGGGACTCCAGGTTACTTCTTGGAACCAAACTAGGTAGCGCCAAAGGACTCTGCTTTGACCAATCTTGGCACCACCTAAGGGTGTTGGAGAGGGGCTTTCATCTGATTGGATTAGGTGACTTGGCACAGCAGGGTCTATATAAACCCTATCTACGCCTAGCTTTAGAGAGGCTCTCCCTTTGCCCATGCCATATTGCTCTCTCCCTCTCTCCTCCATGCCTTCCTGAGATCCTCTCTCTCCTCTCCACACCCAAGGGGCTTTGGGCTTCAGTTTGGTGCGATCCAGGCAAAAAAAAGATGACAAGAAAGAAAGAAGGCAGCACTGCTGCAAGACATGACATCGAATCTTCAAAAATTATTTTGAAGACCTTCAAGATCATATCCAGATTTGATCTTTGAAGGATAGATCAAGAAGGATGAGATATCTAGATCTTGCCTTAGTAGATACTGGTAGAAGCCAGGTGATTGTATGACTACATCCAAAACCACAGGCAATCAGCAGGATCATCATAGGATAATTAGATTATCCAAAAATAAGGTATAAATTAAATCTAATTTAATTTAATTTAATTTAATTTTTAGATCTATCAAATTAAATATAAAAAGTTTTATATTTAATTTAGATCTAAGAAAAAAAATTTAAAAATATTTTTCTTGACCAAATAAGATCTGAACGAACTTGACCTGAGAAATAGGATGTTTTTCTTTGACTAGTATCAGAGCCAGATTCCCACAAATTATTTAAATATAATTTTAATTTAATTTTAATCTAATAATTAGATAATTTTAGATATCACATGAGATGTGATTAGATCTAAAATTAGAGAAATTAAAATTAAATAATTTTTATCTAAGTTCTACAAATGCATGACTAGTTATAGAATAGAATTATTCTATGTATAGTCTTGCATGATCATAATTTAATTTAACTAAATTATAATTTTAGATTAATTTATTTACTATTTTTTAATATTATAAATATTATAATAAGTTCTAAAAATAAAAAATAAAATTATTTAATTTTTGATTCATATGAGATATGATGAATGCATGTTTAGACTAGTTGTAGAATAGTTCTACATAATTATCTAGAATAGAATTTATTTTGATGTGATTAATTTAAATTTAATTTTTTAGATAATTATGAGATAATTTAGATTTAAAAATATGCATGATATGATACATGAGATGTATGCAAAATATGTTTATAGTTAGATCAATTTTTATATCTGAGATATATGATGTAGATCTAACTAGTTTTATAGTTTTTATATTTCTGATTAAGGCATTCCTCTTGGATGTCCGATCATAAGAATAAAGTAGGATTTAAATGCTCCCTCCTTCCATTTGATGGGATGTTCTTATAATGTGTAGGGATGCTGCGTGTTCGTCCTTAATCAGAAACCCAAGAACTTATTTTCTGCAAAATCCTTGATCCTAAAATCCTAGGATTTTATTTACATATTTTGTTTATGAACCCTAAAATTGATTAAGAATTAAGATTACGAAATATGTTAGGTCTAAAATTGATAATTTAAGATCTATGATATATTCATAAAATTGAGTTCGGCATGGGTAGCTCAATTAGGTCTAAGCGATTGATCAAACCGAACCAAGAGTTAGTTAGATGGGATCAAGAGTGCTTAAATTGACTGGCCTAATAGGATTAAGTCTGGGTCAAGATCGAATCACATGAGTGATTGATCAAGGTAAGACCTAATTAGGCTTAGTGGTTAAAGTCTGGATTGTAGGCTAATCCGATTGGTTCTAACTCAATAATTTGGTGTCTAAGATAAGTTTGGCAGATACGATCGATTGATTTTTAATTGAGAGCTACTCGACTCGAATGCATTCTTGTCGAGTTAATGGCATATCCCTTCCATCAATCTCACTTACCTGGCCATATTTGTTGGCTCAGTTCTGATCTGAGGTGGCCAATAATCTGAGCTAACCCATGCCACTAGGTTAGTCATAATTGTTATGACTATGTCAAGTCTAGTTTAATGAGATTAAATCAAATCTCCCTAAGAAAAGATTAAGTCTAAGATCTTCCACCATTGTAGATGTGCGGACCCTTCCCAGGGTTGATTGTTCTCGATTGGTTATAGTGGTTCAGTTGGATCGAGAAGATGTAACCATGTCTATTAGGCATTGGATGCTATTACCTGGAGGATGGATTGGGCTCAATATTTTGGATATGGTGAGAGACTTAATTAGAACTCCAATCTATGCAAATGGTGGGTCTGACTTAACTAAGGAGTGGATCTATATTTTGGGCATGGTGAGATATATGAATTAGAGACCAAGTTCAGGTGCACCATGATTAGAGAATCATTGAACAAGAGTTGTTCACTCATTGGCTAACCCATCACCAATAACTGTTAGGTGAGGTGATGAGTCAGTTAGTGGGATCGCACCACCCACTAGAAATCATTAATCATGGAGGTTTTCGCATCTCTATAGAGAAAGTATAGGGATCCAAAAAAATAGTGAAAGCTAATTTGTTTAAAAATAAAATTTTTAAATAAATTGGTCAAGTCATAATTACAATATCTAACTAAAAATTTTGACTCTCTAAAGAAAAATGTCTGCGTCCAATCCACTTGCACGTATCCTGGACACCCATAAATTGATCGAACTCAATTACAAGGATTGGCTCTAAAACTTCAAAATTATTTTGGATTCCAAAAAGTTAACTCATGTATTGGACCAGGACCCTCCCACCTTACCAGCTCATCCATCCGTTGAATAGAGAGCGTCTCTTAACAAGTGGATAGATGAAGATAATAAGGCTGGATATTATATGTTGGGCTCGATGTCTGATGAGCTTCAGCACCAACATGAAGATTCAGGATTGTCTGCCAAATATTGGCTCACCTACAAGAGATATTTGGTAAACAAAGTCGTGCAGCCAAGTATTAAGTCACTAAACGACTATTCAAGGCTAAAATATGTGATGGGCAATCAGTCCAAGATCATTATCTGATGATGATCAAGAACTTAGAAGAGCTTAAGAAGCTCAGTGTGAAGTTGGACCTAGATCTGTAGAATGATATATTTCTGCAATCTTTGATTGATGCATATAGGCAGTTCATCATGAAATACCATATGAACAAACTTTAAAATTTTCTAATCGAGCTTATGAACATGCTAGTTGCTGCTGAGTTATCTATAAAAGATTTTAAAGGCTCAGTGCTTGCTATGGAACAGACTTCTTTCAAGGAAAATCTTTTAGAAAGAAGAAGTCTATAAAAAAGCGAAAGGTGGAAGGAGGAAAGAAGAAAAGGCAGAGCTGAAGAAGAAGGCCGCTGACAAAGGAAAGTATTTTCATTGCAACACTGACGACCACTGAAAGTAAAACTGCCCTACATACCTAGCCACCCTAAAGAATAAGAAGGAGGCAGGTCCTTCTAGAGGTATGCTCATTACTGAGTCTAACCTAATGATTTCTTCTGCATCCAGTTGGATGCTTGACTTTGGTTCTAGTGCTCATTTGTGTACTTCTATGTAGGGTCTTGAGGATAGTACGAGGCTGAGGGATGGTGAGATGATCCTACGCATTAAAAATGGAGCAAAAATTACTATTGTTATCATGAAAACGTATCCTCTTCGACTACCATCTGGTTTAGACTTGTATTAAAAGTTTATTATTATGTGCCCACAGCAAGTAGGAATTTGATTTCTTTTTCATGCCTAGCATTAGAAGGCTATGTAATTTGTTTTCTTAAGGACCATTGTAACATTCTTTATGAAAAAAATAAAATTGCAAGTGATTTCCTTATTAACTATCTTTACCAGTTACATATTGATGTATCTATTTTTAATATCGAGCAAAATGTGAATGCCATAAGAACAAAATGACTTAGGGATAGTCCAAATGATAGGTATCTATGGCACCTAAGACTAGGTCATATAGCAGAAGATAGGATTAACAAATTGAAGAAAATCGGGCTATTGAGTTCGTTGACTTTCGAGTCATATCCAATTTATGAATCTTGTCTTCATGGCAAAATGACTAAGCTCCCTTTTATAGGACATGGGGAAAAGACCATGGATCTTCTTGCCCTAGTACATACTGATATGTGCAGCCTATTTGATGTACCGGCTAAAGGCAACTTTGTCTACTTCATAACCTTTATTGATGATTTATCTAGGTTTGGGTATGTGTATCTTATGAGACATAAGTCTAAAGCTTTTGAAAAGTTCAAGAAATTCAGACATGAAGTAGAGAAGCAAACTAAAAAATCCATAAGGTTCTTCGATCAAATCGAGGAGGTGAATACCTTAGTCAAAAATTCCTAGACTATCTTAAGGAAAATGGCATAATCTCTCAATGGACTCCATCTGAAATACCTCAACTCAATGGAATTTCAGAATGGAGGAACCAGACCCTATTAGATATGGTCCGATCCATGATGAGCTTCATAGACCTCCCTGATTTTTTTTGGAAACATGATTTGTTAACTGTGATATACTTACTGAATAGGATTCCTTCTAAAATCGCTCCTACCATACCGTATGAGATATGGCATGAAAAGAAAACTAAGTTTGAGTCATCTCAGAATTTGGGGTTGTCCAGTTCATATCAAAAGACAATAAACAGACAAGTTAGACTTTAGATCTTTTAGAGCTCAATTTATAGGATATCCTAAAGAGTCATTAGGATATTATTTCTACATTCTAGAAGATCACAATGTGATTGTGAGTTGACATGCCATCTTTCTTGAGAAATAGTTTATTCAAGATAGTGGCATAGGAAAATAGATCAAGTTCTTGGAGAAAGTCTCACAAGAGCAACGAGCTAAGGATCAAATGGAACCAAATTAGATTGAGCCAATTCAATCACTACCTCCTCCATCTCATAGATCGAAAAGGATTTCCCATCCCCCTAAGAGTTATTTAGGTATTATTTTAAAAAAAGTAGAGAAAATATTCCTCGTAGGTAATAGAGTTCATGGTAATGATCTCAAAACCTATGATGAGGCGATATCGGATATCAACTTTGAGAAATAGTTAGAGGTAATGAAGTCAAAAATTGACTCGATGCACTCAAACCAAGTCTAAACCTTGGTAGATCAATCAGAAGGTATAGTACCTATTGGGTGTAAATGAATCTACAAGAGGAAAGATTGGTGTAGATGAGAATGTGGAGACATTCAAAGCCAGATTAGTGGTAAAAGAGTTATAGTCAATGCGAAGGTATTGACTATCAGGATACCTTTTTGCCAGTAGCTATGCTAAAATCCATCCATACATTACTTACTATTGCAACCTATTTCGATTATGAAATATGGCAAATGGACGTGAAAACAACGTTCTTAAATGGATACCTTGAGGAAGATATCTATATGGAATAACCGCTAGGTTTCACATCCAATGATGCCGATCACAAGGTATGCAAACTATAAAAGTCTATATATAAACTTAAGCAAGCATCTCGGAGTTGGAATACTCATTTTAATGACGTAATCAAATTATTTGATTTCATCAAAAATGAGGAGGAACCATGTGTCTTCAAAAAGATTAGTGAGGAGCACTGTTGTCTTTCTCGTATTGTACGTAGATGATATCCTCCTTATTGAAAATGATATTCCCATATCGACCATAGTTAAAATATGGTTATCCAAAGAATTCTCTATGAAAGACCTAGGAGAAGCATCCTGTATCAGAATTAAGGTCCAATAGAGATAGACTGAATATGAATCTAGGACTTCACAGAGATTAAGAGAAGTGCTAAAGACGTTTAGCATGGATAACTCTAAG